>QRDG01000294.1:32593-83553 GCA_012064385.1 Puccinellia tenuiflora | reverse complement strand
GTCCCTAGTAAGCCTCTTATGACTAGTTCGTTAGTCAAGCGTTGGTTAAGGTTTCCTAGCCATGGACTTGTTAAAGTCACGTGATAAACAATCATATCATTGGGATAATGATGTGATGACAAACCCATTTAAAGCATAGCAATTGATCGTGTCACACAGTTTTATTGCCAACGCTTTTATCATATATCAAGTATAGTTTCCTTAGACCATGAGATTGTGTTACTCTCGTTTACCGGAGGAATGCTTTGTGGACATCAAACGTCGCTTCGTAACTGGGTGATTATAAAGATGGCTTTCAGGTATCCCCAATGGTATATGTTGGGTGACATGAATCAAGACTGGGATTTGTCCCTCCAAGTGATGGAGAAGATATCTCTGGGCCCCTCTCGGTAGTATAGCATCCTAAGGCTTGGAAGCATGTGGCTATGTGGTTAGTCACGGGGATCCTATTCTATGTGAACGAGTAAAGAGAACTTGCCGGTAACGAGATTAACTAGGTATGGCGATACCGACGATCGAATCTCAGGCAAGTGATATATCGTGAGACAAAGGAAATTATATATGGGATTAATTGAATCTCCGACATCGTGGTTCAATCGATAAAGAACTTCGTTGAATGTGTAGGAATCAATATGGACATCCCGGTCCCGCTATTGGTTATCGATTAGATCATGTCTACTTGTTCTCGAACCCATAGGGTCACACACTTAACGCTTCGATGTAGCTAGGGCTTAAGTGAGATAATTAATGATGTAAACGAATAATGATTCGGAGTCTCGGATGAGATCCTAGATATCATGAGGAGCTCCAGAAGAGTCCGGAGATAAAGTTTCAAATAAGAAAAGTGGTTTTCGGGGTTTCGGAAAAGTTCGGGAATTTTTCGGCAGAGTACCGAGAAGATTCTAGAAGGTTCCACAAGGTTTCATAGTGGGGCCCATGAACCTGGAAGGACTAACATGGACCGAGGGTAGGTGCAGCAGCCCACATGTGCTGGCCGCACCTGGTCCCCAAGGCCCATGCGGCCAAGAAGGTTTGGGGAAACCCTAACCCTAAGTGGGCGACTTGGGAGGCAAGATACCCCTTGGCCGCCGGCCCTAGGGCTTGGGGGAGGGGCGAAGGCTGACCCCCACGCCTATATAAGGAGGAGGGGAGGGCTGGGGCGCAGGTACCCATAACCCTAGCCCGCACCCTCCCTCTTCTCCCTCCTCTCTCTCATGTGCACGGCTTGGGCGAAGCCCTGTCCGCGGAGAACCTCCACCATCTCCACCACCACACCGTCGTGCTGCTAGGATCTCATGAGCCACTTCTTGCTCGCTTGTGGTATCAGGAGAAGAAGTCTTCATCAAGCTGAACATGTGGATACCGCAGAGGTGCTTCTCGTGCAGCGCTTCATTGGATTGGATCTCGCATCGGATAATACATCTCCTCGCCGACTAGACGAGTCTAGTTATGGTGATCGACTAGCCCAACCCTGCCTCAACAAAACACTCTTGGTTGTTCTTCAAGGGTAAGAAGCTCCTTCTCGCTACCCTTCATCTAATAGATCTAGATCCGTTGGGATTGTTCTGCTTGTTTCGTAGATTTTTTTTTGTTTTCTATGCAACGATCACTTCAACCGCCCCCCTCTTGCCAAGGTCACTGCTGCAAGTCGCCAACACCTGACACACAGGAAAACCTGTGCCTAGAGTCTTCATCACAACCAAAAACACTCCTCTCCGCCAGCACAAGCCTCCGATCGCAGCCACCATGACTTTCTTCACTACTATCAATGTCATGGAAATCTATTTTATACATATCGCATGACCACGACAAGACAATGAATCTTCACGCCTCGCCCTAATGAAGCATCTCTGGCTGTAGATGAGGGCACGCACGACCGGATCAATTCCGATATGGATATCCAATGACGCCATGCAAGAAACTGCGGAGATCTCCGATGGGAAGACCGGAACACGTCGGCAGCCAGATCATGGAGGACCACATGTAGCAGATCGAAGATTTGGTGCTCGAAGACCAGCAGGGCCACACCAGCAGATCGAAGTGGGATCCCAAGATCCACCACCCAGATCTCAACGAGGCCGGTCATCTACCTCCGGAGAGGAGGTCTCCGCCGCCATGCCCGGGGCCGCCGCCCCGGCTCCCATGTGTTGCAGACGGAGCATCCCGTCACGCGGAGGAGAAGGCGCAGCTGCAACCCCAGGCCCCAATGGCCAAGATCCGGCCACGCCGCCACCGCCTCGCCTTCCGGTTGCCAACGCCACGCACCACCACCACCATAGAGGTCAGGGGCAAACCGCCCCAACCCTTCACGGTTGCAAACATCTGAGAGTCTGAGACCCCCGTCGCCGCCATTGCCGCACGGGCTTGGCCCAAGCAACACCTCCGACAATGGCAACGAGGGGAGGAGGAGTTGGAGAGGGGATGGAGGGTCACGGGGGAGGGGCTCCCCGGAGTGGCGCGGCGCCGCCACCCGGTAAGCCGTCCTTAATGTTCTACCGGAAGAAACCTTGTATATCGTTTAAGCTCTTGGCGTCCAATCCTAAACATGATAGATTCGGCGCAAGATCGACACTAGCAGGAAAAAAGCCTACCAGTTGCGCACCTATGTTCCTTACCCGTGGCGCATCATGGTGCGCCATGGCTACTGCATCACTGGTAATATTTACCAGTGGCGCACCATGCTGATGCGCCACAGGTAGTTCAGTTACCTGTGGCGCACCTCATTTTGGTGCGCCACTGGTAACAATTTTGATTTTTTAAAAAAATCATATACCCATGGCGCACCCTATTTTGGTGCGCCACTGGTAAAAATTTCGAATTTTTTTAAAAAAAGTGGGGCATGACCTCTCAGATCTAGATCGAGCTCGAGGTTGAACTCCATGTTGCAGAGCTTTAGCCGCGTCTGTCGTAGGCCAAGGGCATGACCACGGTTCCATGGCCACGGTAACCGAGGATTTGGAGGAGCTCGAAATCGCCATCTATCTTCTTCTTTGAGGTTAGAGCTTGGGGACGAGGCCGGAGGAAGGGGGATGAGAGGAAGGAGGGAGGTCGGGGCGGCGGCCATGGAGAAGGGAGGAGGAGATAGAGAGGAGGAGGAAGAGAGAAGGAGGAGGAGAAGAAGAAGATAGAGGGGAGGAGGAGGAAGAGAGAGGAGGAGGAGGAGGAGAAGAAGAAGAAGAGAGGAGAGGAGGAGGGATAGGAGGAGGAGGAGAGATAGAGAGGAGAGGAAGAGGAAGTGGCGTCAGCCATGGAGGAGGAGGAGGAGGAGATATGAGAGGAGGAGGAGAAGAAGATAGAGGGGAGGAGGAGAGAGGAGGAGGAGGAGGAGAAGACGATAGAGGGGAGGAGGAGGAAGATAGGAGGAGGAGGAGATAGAGAGGAGAGGACGAAGAGGGGAGAGGAGGTGCCAATCCATGCCTTCTCTCTCTCGGCCCAATCAGAAACAAGAAGAAAGGAGCACACAGATCGTGTCCTAGTTTAACTCACTGTAAGCCGTCGGATCGTGGTGTTGCCCCGCCTTTTTACCCGTGGCGCATCTCATAGCGGTGCGCCACGAGTATTACAACTACCCGTGGTGCACCATCTCTTCCATGCGCCACGGGTAAGTTTTATTTATTTTTTCTGGCCAGAAAACTTAAACTTCAAAAAAATAGGTGTTCCCTTTCGAATTTGGGGATTCTGTAGGCAAAAAACGGCTCAAAAGGCCGTAGGCGATTTGGATTGGATGTAACTTTTTCTCTAGTTTTTTTAAAGATATTAAACGTCAAAATCCGAGTTCATATGCAAAAGTTATTGCCGTTTTACTCTTCCATAAAGTTTTTTTTGCAAAATAAGTCAAAATTCATGTTTGCTAATTTCCCTACCAAGTAGGGAACATAACATAACTAAATCTGAAAGTCAAAGTCAAGACAATTACCAGTGGCGCACCCCCTTTTGGTGCGCCACTGGTAAGTTTTTGAAAATTTTAATTCTTTGAAATCCTTACCCGTGGCACATCCCCTTTTGGTGCGCCACAGGTATTTTCGCTACCCGTGGCGCATCAAAATGAGATGCGCCACGGGTAAGGCTGGAGCACCTCGGCCAGCACAGCCGCCACTTACCAGTGGCGCATTGGCTAGAGGGTGCGCCACTGGTATTTGTCTTACCTGTGGCGCATCTGTCTCGGTGTGCCACGGGTAAATTACCAGTGGCGCATCAGATGGTGGTGCGCCACAGGTAGGCACCTTACCTATAGGCCATTTTCCACTAGTGCGAGGTGGATAATCAAATCAAATTTCTAAACAATACTAGCTAAGTGCTCGCGCGTTGCTACTCATAACCGTCTCTCTCGCATGATGTCTTTTTTTTTGTCTAATTACTGATAAACACTAAATGTTTTTTTGTCTCTCCAACGAACCATCTCAACTTACACAAATCCCGAAAAGGATACACATAGTCATCTTCTTTACACTTAGCCACTCGTCGCATAGTCTCGCTCGTGTTCACATAGTAAATCTCAGGTTTTGGTTGCGCTACTCACCTTCCTTTAGAGTTTCTATGTATATGCCTTGACCGGCGACATACATTGATAATATTTAAACTTGAACTATTATACCCCTAGTGAGTCCAATAACCCCGGTGGCAAATGGCCGCACATCTTCCGCCACCCTTCATGGCTGCCACTCCTTTTCCTTCGAATCCAAGCGGTTTGTCGGATAGTTCTAGGTCATTTGGATCCCATCATTTTAGAGGAATTCATTTCACATTCCATGCCCAACGTGTTTGGCTGTCATGGAATTGGAATGTCATTTCAATTTGAATTTCAGAGAATGCTTTACTATGTTAAGTCAATTTCTATCCCTAACCTTGTCATTTCTATAGAATTCATTTCATTTTTGCCAAATGAAATGAAATGATTGGATCCAAACGACCCCTAATAGTAAGCTATGTTCTCCATTTCCCTCAAAAAAAGTTCTTCATTCCTCTCGTCTATTACAAACTCATTTTTTTTGCAAAAATCCGCGGATCTATTAATAATCATCCATAGCAGTACAAAAGACCCAAAAAGTAATAAAAATTACAAAAAGGTCTATGGACCACCTAGCGACAACTACATACACTGGGACGAGCAGAAGGCATGCCGCTGTCCTCGCTCTCCCCTTATCGGAGTCGGGCAAAGCTTGTCGCAGGAGAGCTTGTTGTAGTAGACAGACGGGAAGTCGTCGTGCTAAGGTCCCAAAGGGCCAGCGCACCAGAGCAGCAACCATCGCCAAAGATGAGAACCGTAGATTTGAAGAATCTGACCTGCAACCACACTGACAAACACGAAAACCGAGCAGATCCCAGAAGATCCGCCGAACACACAACTCCATGCGCCCTTCGCTAGCACCAGACGCACCACCGGAGCGAAGATAGGGTGGAGAGTACCTTATTCTGACTCCGGGATGTCGCCGCCGCCTCACCACCCGGACAAATACACGAAAACTATCTAAAACAGCAAACGAGAACCAACCCGCCGACGAGAGGCCGAGATCCACCACCGCTCCAAGGCTGAAAGGCCATTGGAGGCGGGGCGAACCAGCAGCGTTGCCGGCGGTTGGGACGGGAAACGGGGTCGCCCTAGGATCGCCCTTGCGATCGCCTGCTTACATACTGGTTGGGTTACGTACGTTGGGCCCTATTACTATAATGGCACACAAGCCCATCTAGATACCTTTCGCAGCCTCGCCGGTGAACTCTATGCAGTGTCTGTATCTCGGTATGCCGGTGAACTCTATGCACATTCTGGCAGGCCATGACCGCGACGGCCTGCTCCGCATGGGAGGATGACGTGTCAGCTCTTCAGAATTGCTCGATAGCAGCAAAACACACACGTACTCTATCCATCTTGAACGGGCGTGAGGCTGCTTGAATATTGGAAACACTCGTATACTACTCCAACTCTTGTTTGAACCCACGCAAGTCTGTTTAATTACTTCAATACACGGGATCAGATTTCTTGTGCCGCGTGAGATTTTTGGGCATCTGATCCGACGATTCTAGTGTTGTGCCTGGTATCTGATCGGACGGTCGTCCTCATGTCATGGAGGATCTCAACCATGACCATAACCAAGACACCAACCTGGTAGAGAAGATTCCTAATTGCTTCGTGGCACGCGTGCGCTTTGGCCTTCTTTGAGCGCACGCATGCTGTCGGAAGTGCATGTCAGATATAGACAAGGATATAGACAAGACATATGACGTCAGCCATATGCGAATGTATTCTACAGTTTAAAAAAAATGCATAACTTTTGACTCGATTGTCTAAATTTAGATCCGCTTTCACATCCTTGTTCCTCACGACGAGATCTTCGAAACAAGATCCCATATGTACATGTTCCGATAATTATTTTCGAAAAGCAACTTAAATATTAGAAAGTTGCTTTTATTTTTGTGCTAGTAAAGCAAATTTTATAATACGAAGTTGCTGTCAAAATAAACTTGCTTTTTTTCATCCAAAAAGTTGCTTTTCTAGATGGCAACTATATATGTCGATACAAACACTTCAGAACAAACATGATTTTCTCTCGTAAACACACAAGTGGCCATTGCGGGGTTAAAAACAAGGCCCTCTCCTCTTCATAGTTTTCATGTTTGTGATTAAAAAAATCAAATTTATAGTAGACAATTGCTTTTTCTGTGGGATATAAAGCAAATTTGAAGTACACAATTGCTTTTAAAAGATAACATTTGATATGTTTATACGAGACCTTGTTTTGCAGATTTACTGAACAGAAACTTGCTTTTAAGGCCCTCTCTTACTCACATTTCTATTTATGTTTGTGATAAAAAAATCAAGTTTATAGTATAAAGTTGCTTTTGTCTATGGGATAGAAAAGCAAATCAGTAGTACAAATTGTGTTTGAAAGATATTCATTTGAATATGTCTATATGAAATCTTGTTTTGTTGATCCGGTGAATAGAAACACAATGGTTAATGTTTGTAATTTTAACACACGATTTAGAAGCAATGTGAATTTTAATTAAAAACAAGCACCCCGCTTCTTCACATTTTTCGTATTTCTGATAGAAAAGCAAATTTAAAGTAGAAAGATGCTTTTCGTACTAGTTTGTAGTAAAAATTTGTTTTGTGTGACAGAAAAGCAAGTTTAGAATATAAAATTGCTTTTCAAAAATAAACTTGTTTTTCTCCATAAAATTGAAAAATATATGAGAATGAGCGAGGGATATGTTTTTATTCCAAGCAATGGCCAACTTGTTAGACTATGAGAGAAATCATGCTCCTTTATATGAGAAACAATATCTCATATTGATATAACCCGATGAATATTTTCTAAAAGCAACTTCTAGATAGAAAAGCATGATGTTGCCACAAATTTGCTTTACCGTGACATAAAGTTGCTTTTTGAAAAATAATCAACGGAAGGTGTCCATATGGGATCTAGTTTCGAAGATCTCGTCGCGAGGAACACTACAGCGAAAACCGATTTTGATTTGAACATTCACTTTGAAAGTTATGCTTTTTTAAAGTTTAGATCTGATTTGCAAATCTTTGTAACATCTGTAGGGGCGTGCGCTATTTTTGACCCCTAAAAGCACACGCGCGCTCCAAAGTTGTGTCCGAGAAGATTTGCTTGCACACGTATACGACCTGGACTGGGGTCTGACAAGGACTCGCTCGTGCGTGGGTATAGATACAAAGAGGCCGACGCCTGATTTCTCATCCAAACAATCAAATCAACAGCAGCAGTTCCAAATCCCCATGGCAAGCTCAAGCTCTTTCTCGGAGGAGGAGCAGGTCGATCCGCAGGTTCAGAAAATCACACCAGAGGAGTCGGCCGGAAACACTGCACAGATGGCGACGGAGACAAAGAAGAAGAAGAAGAAAGTAGTGTTTCAAGAGGAAGACTGGTATGTGAATTACGTCCTCTCCTACAAACCAGACGACACTACGGACATGGAGGTGCCTGAGTTCATCATCAAGAATGACCCAAGGCTGGCGGCGAGCTTGTACATGATGATGGCGGACGATGCCCTATACGAAAAGTACACGAAAGAGCGTATGCTCGAGGAGCAGAGGAACTTTAGGCACCAGTTAAGAACCCAGGGCAGAGTCACTGTTGAGCTCGAGGTCGACGATGATGGTAAAACCGCCTCCGGCTCTTCCGGAGGAAGAGGACGGAGGAGACACCGCCCTGGCGTCATGAAAAAGCAAGATGGAAATACCAGGAAGCTAAACTGAGTTCGGACCTAGTATTTTAGCCTTTTCAAGATGTAAGTTGTATTTTGATTTGTTAAGACAAGACTTTGATCAACAATTGCTTTGGTTATATGTGGCTTATGTGATATTGAATCGTAATTATAAAGTAGTACGATTCTGTACCACATAAACCATGCATTAACAAAGTATAATTGTTGGTCAAAGTATTATCTTAACAAAGAAAAATTACGCCTTACATTCTGAGACATAGGCATATTTGTTTGGAAGGCATACAGTGGAAGTGTTACGCCTTTCCAAGAACTATGACATCTAGGCACCATGAAACTTTTCTGTTTTGAACAGCCTTATGTAAACCGACATTAAGTACCAGTGCTACGGAATAAGTACCAATAAGAAAGATTTGTTCCATGTGTTTTTGTTCATGTACTGTCCTCTGGTACTAGAGTTGTAACCTTGATGGCCAATGTGATCTATCATTTCTTAGCGATCGTCTCTGACTGAATTTATTCCTCAACATGTATTTTGTATCCTTTGTTTCAGTTCAGTTCAAATATGCCTGTATCCAAAAACGTACTCGTTCAGTCTAGCTTACGGTAGTCTCAAAATTCTGTTTGACATCCATTAGTCCTGTTCTGCTCACCATCCGTTAGTCCATCACTCCATCCGGGTGCGCAACTGAGATTTACGAAATGCTGCTCGGTACGTGCCTCAACGATGTAATCTATTGTTTAATTTCTGTCCCCGATTCCTGCTTCGGATTTACGCGCCCTATTCCAATCCAACGTAGTAGTTCCCGATCTGTCGATGTGTGATCCGGACGCTCTTCTACCGGCTCCGGCGGGGAGTCAGATCGAAACTACTTACTTGCGGACCCTTAAGACTTGGAGTCCGACAAGGGCTCAAACAAGTTTCCGGGGGGGGATTCGAATCGATCTTTGCATACTTGCGATCACCCGTGTATAAAGATGCATCGAGATATGCCTGGTTTCTTACCCGAACAATCAATTACAGTGCAGATCCCAATGGCAAACTCAAGTTCCTTCCAGGAGGAGATGAAGGTGGTTGATTCGCAGGTTCAGGAAAACATGGCGGTTGCCCAGAAGCAGTTGGTCGAGTTGGATGGAATCCTTGCAGAGCCAACGACGGAGACAAAGAAGAAGAAGAAGATTTCGCGTGTGGTGCCAGCGAGCGAGGTGAGACGCGTGATGAACTACAAGCCTGAGCCCCACATGCCGGACATACCGGATGAAATGATCAAATGTTTCCCGAAGATGGCAGCGGCCTTTTACATCATGTTCGCGGAGACGATCCCAGTTGCAGAGAGCTACGACCGATGGATGCGTGAGCATAAGGAAGATTATACCCGGCAGCTCAAGGCCAAGGGCGTGGTCACCTATGAGATCGAGGTAGACGAGGATTACGATGAAGAGCAGGACTACGCTCAGTTACATCGAGGCCGTAGGAGAGACCGCCCGGGCGTCGTGAAAAAGCACCAAGGCGAGACAAGGAAACTGAATTAAATCATCAAACTACTCGAGCTAGCTATATCATCATGCCTGTTTCGGGCCATCAGCTTTTTCTTACTTTGTTTGTGAACCATATTTCACTTATCACTTATGCCAGCCTCTACAATCTATCTATGTATCATGCTTTGTTCAGCTCATCGTTTTCTTATGAATTTCTTGTGTTTGTGTTTATGCCTATGATTGTTAGGAGTTGGAAGCGCAAGAACACCGAAATTCCTCGTTATGTTTATTATCAGTGTGTTGATTTATTTATTTTTGAGCTGATGTGTTGATTTGAGCTCCCTTTCTAATTCGATCGGTTGAAATACAATTTAATATGTTTGTCAGAGTGCTGTGATGTAGTATCATGTAGGATCGAGGATCATCATGTACCCAAAGTGTGAAAAATATAAAATCTTTGTAACGAAGCCATTAAAAAAAAGGACTTTTTGCTAATTTATACTCCCTCCCCTCCGAATTAGATGATTTGAGTTTATCCAAATGAATATGTATCTATATGTAAAAACATGTCTAGGTACATTCTTATTTGGACAAAATCAAATCATCTAATTTGGAATGGAGGAAGTAGCTTGCTGTAAATCAATTTGTCAACAATCACTTCTGAGGCCGTCCGACTTTCTCTGATCGGCGTGCATCTTGACGTTATTGTTTCTGGCCGTGTTCATTTATCGGGTCTGTTTTTGCTGACCCGTTTTAATTCTGCGTCCGGATAGTCACGGAGAATGCCGTGTGGCTGTTTCCTTCAGCACGCGCCGATTCTCTAGACGGTAGTGAGAGCGAGACAGGAAGAGTCCGATGGAGCTTCCGTCTCCGGCATGGGAGGTTCGTCTCTGTTTCAGATTTCCTCCATGTTTTACTGATGGGGAAGCCTTGCACGCTTGACGCTGCAACTTCGTTTGACTTTTTTGCTTGTGGAATGTAATGAGTCGAACGTGGGATGCGCTTCCTGCTAGACTGGGTGTAGTTGGATCTGTGGTTTGATTAGTGATTTTGTAGTCTTATTTTTCGATTTGGGGAACTTGCAGCTCGTTAGTCTGCAGAACTGTGTCCATGTTTGATTGTTTGTTGCATTATGACTCATTCAGGAACTGTACTTTTGGTTGAACTATCACCACGACACCCAGCAGCCGGAAACACTAGGCGCGCGCAAGCCTGCAGCCAGAGGGGCCAAGAGCCGCCGGCCCGCCCAAGCCCATCTGGGCCCGCGCGGGACCAGAGCACTCAGTCAAGGCTGCAGGGGCGCCTCCGTCGCGGGGAGGCCGCGCCTCCACTGTCATCGTCGGTGAAACGCGCTCGTCCCCGGGATCCCGCCGCTCCACGCTGCCGAATCGCCGCCGAGCCACGCCACGCCGCCGCCAAGGAGCATTGCTGTGTGCATTTGATTAATGCTCGTCGTCCATTAGTCCAGTTCTGCTCACTATCCATTAGTCCATTGGTTAAGTAGCATTGCTGTGTGCATTTGATTTTTATGATGCAGAGGCCGGGAAGGTTTTATTATATATTTTGTCTGCATTCTTATGTTTTTTTTTTTTTGAGAAAGCTGCATATATTTATCAGATGAAGCAAAGTACAGAGCAGAATACAAACAGCAACACGCTAACACACCGGGGAAAAACACGGCCTAACACGACGGCGTTGCCTTCACCGTCGCCGGAGAAGACGAAGCCGCAGCACCCACTAACCACCACCGGAGAGGATCTCCAGGCTTCAAGAACAAGAGTCGTCCGCCGCACCGCGACGGAGCCTAAGCCGTTGAATGAGCATCGCCAGATCCCTCCCGGACGAAGAACCGAGCACCAACGCCACCAGAACGGAGCGCCGCCGACGGATCCATCCACCATCAACCACTTGACCTGCGCAGGCCGCGAGACCACCCGAACACCTCCAACATACCTCAGAGCTCCGCGCCGTCGCTGGAGGAGACGACACCACGTCGACGAACCAGCTCGAGGACGCAATCCCCACTTGACGAAGACCGCGCCGTCGCCACACCATCTTCGCGGGGGAACTCCCACAGATCCGTCGCCGTCGCTGAAAGCGCCGGCGAGAAGGGGCCGGATCCAAGGAGACAAAAGGGCTGAGCACGCCGGCGCCGCCCCAACCCAGACGCCGCCGCCAGCCACCTCCGACCAACCCTATTCACATGCCGGACACCAGATCCGCGGTCCCCCCCCCCTCATCCACCGCCGCAGCGGACGGAGGAGAGGAGGAGAACCGACGGCGGCGTCGGAGAAACGGGGGGGGGGGGGGGGGGGGGGGGGACGACCGACGACTCTCAAAATCGCCTCTCTCGACTGTAGCACGGGGGGAACAAGCGCCCTCGGTATCTTAACTGGTGATGATAGCTTGCACACCACCGCGAACCCGTCTGCATTCTTATGTTATGAGTTATGATCCCCCGGGTGCGCACGTACCACATCGTTGGACCTCCCCCGGGTGCGCGACTGATTTACGAAATGCAAGGCATGCATATTAGTAAATTTTGTTTAAGTTGAGCGGATATACTTTGTGCGCAACTGATTCACGAAATGCAAGGCATGCATGCCGTTGTTCTTTGTTAGTACCATCATTTGGAAGCTGACGAACTATTTAGACTTTCCAGTAAGATATGCCTGAACAGTTAATTAGTTATGGATTTCTGAATAAGAATTTGACAATTATATCTTTCTCTGTTAAATACTATAAAGAATATCAAGTGAAACACGCTTGGCCTAGTTGGAAGTTAGAGAATGATAAGTAAAACTTTGTAAGAATCGGTGCACGATTCTGCATGTATGAACCCCCTTCAGATTGATCTCATTGAGTTTATGCATGGGTATTCACGATAACAGAAAATCTCGAAAGGCCATTGGCCAATAACAGAAAATCATGGCTCCTAATCGAGGATAACTTGCGTATAAAATTCTTGAATACGGAAATACGACTTCAAAACTGCATGCGCTAACCTAGTACTACTCGAATTAATGGTGTCCTATTGGCATCAATGTCTTCTCAGTATAACTAACTGGATCTTAAAATAAAAGAACAAACTGAAGACCAGAGATGATACACAGTCTCAATGACTAGAGCTAGTTTGTATCTGTGGGCATGTTGTATCTGTTTGTGAACCAGGCCTTGTCGGCGACGACCTTGACGCCGTCCTGGTTGCGGTGCCACTCGTAGTATGCGTGCGTCCGGTTCTTGATCTCCAGCGTGGCATGCCCGAAGCTGGCCTCCCGGAACGCGGAGTAGTCCGGCTGCGGCGCACGGAAGCTGTCGGCGATGCCCTCGATGTTCCCTCCGTCGCCGATGTTGATGTAGACGGGCGCGGACGCGTTGAACGCCGGCGCGGCCCTGGCGTCGGCGACGTCGTAGGCGACGTTGGACACCCGGTGGGTGCGCTCGTAGGAGTGGACGTGGCCGGCGAAGACGAGGTCGACCTTGGCGTCGACGAGCCACTGCTCGAACTGCACCCGCATCGTCTCCCCCTCCATGTAGTGGTACGCGTTGGTGTTGTACCACGGCGAGTGCACGCAGACGATCAGCCACGGCGTGGTTTTCCGGTCGACGCGCCGGAGCTCGTCCTGCAGCCAGACCCACTGCGGGGTGTACTTGCCGTAGGCGGAGTAGGAGGAGAGCATGATGACGTGCGCGGGCCCCATCTTCACGGAGTACCACAAGGGCTCCGTGCTGTTGGACGCCCGGTGCGGCGTCGGGTACCGGTTCGTGAACGGCTTGAACGGCACCGTCTCGCCGATCTCCGGCGCGTAGTCGATCTCGTGGTTGCCCGCGGTCCAGATCCACGGCTGGTAGGCCACGCTGCGCTCGACGAAGCGCGCCCACGAGTCCCAGCGGCGGTTGTCGTGGCCCGGGTGGTCGTCGGCGTAGCACAGGTCGCCGATGAAGAGCACCGCGTCGCCGCCGTTGGCCTCGTAGTGGGCCACCGTGTCGTTGGAGTGGAACGTCTGGCCGAGGTCGCCGATGAGGCCGAACTTGATCGGCGCGTCCGGCCCGGGCTTGGGAGGCGTCTTGAAGGAGAACGCCCGGACGGTGTAGCCGTAGCCGACGGCGTAGTGGTAGGTGGTGTCGTGGTCGAGGCCCGTGAGGGTGGCGTGGTGGATGTAGGGGGACTGGTAGGTCCCGCCCCAGGTGTAGCGGCGGACGGTGCCCTCGGCGGTGAGGTTGAGGCCGTCGGCGGCGAGGCCGTAGCGGACGACGTTGCTGCCGGGGTGCTCGGGGGTGACCCACGACACCGTCATGGCGCGGCCGGTCAGGTCCCCCTGCGTGATGTGCACCTGCTCCGGCGCGTTGTGGCCTGGCGGCGGCCGGAAGACGTCGGCGTCGAGCGGCATGGTGGGAAGCATCTGGAGGCCGCGACGGTAGGTGCTCGTCACGCCGCCGGACGCGGAGGCGGCGTGTGCCGCGAGGAGGAGCATGAATACTACGACCGCATGCGCCATGATGATGAGCTGCTGGATTTGTTGGAGAACTACGGAAGCTGCAGGACTATATAAGCGTAGATCCTAGAATATACCGCCGAATATCTCATTTCTCTCAACAAACATATACTCCACAATAACAAACTAACTAAATACCAGCTCCGATCGGATCAGGGGTACGTCTAGAAAAGCACAAACGACCGGAGTCCTCCCGCGATAAGACTCTTCCCGATCGGGAAAATAAAAACAGCCAATCGGAAAAACAAAATCGCGCAGGTCGCACGCCCTGGTGCGAGCGTCCCGTGGGCTGGGCTGTGACGCGTACGAAAAAAGAACAACGGCAGCGACCGATCAGATACATAACAGTCTCCTTCTCAAAAAAAAAAAAAAAAGATACATAATAGTCTCAGCTAAAAAAAACAGTCTTACATATTCTCGATCGTTACCGTCTCCGAATTGCATATACCACGTGTATGTTGGAGTACATGTATACACTAGGTTCTATGATTCTATCACACCGTGACTCAAGAATGCAAACAATAAAGATAAATTTTTTATGTGGTGTTTTTCTCTTTGCACGCCGTTTCCCATGTGCACGACAATTAACCTGGTCGAAAAAAGCTAGGTAAGTTCAAACATTTTTTTTCAAAAAATATTATTAACAACACTCCGGGTCACACGGACCTGGCTCCCACTTGCCGCTTCTATTATTCCGCCATGTGCCAATGCGTCGGGGTGTAGACCCTTTCGCCGCCTACGCCATTTCTCCTTGCGGCTTGAGAATCAATTGTTGTCGATTTTCCTCCATCGGGAGAGGGACGCCGCAGACCCTTCCTCCATGCCACCAATGAGCAAACTCTTCCATGGGATCTACGACCTAAACTTCTATGTCTCACGGCAATGTCACATGCCAGCTTCTTCAAGGTTAGGATCGTCGGTTGCGTGTCCCTTTCGTTTTTTAAAATACGAGTTCGATTTATTCCTCGTGTAACTCAATTGAGAACCCTTATGATTGAATCCTTGAGATAACTTTTAAACTTGCAGGCATTAATTTTCTAATTAAGGAATACTAGTATGTAGTAATAATAGTGACAAGTTTTAAACTTGTGAAATAATATTTATGATATCACATCTTCTGTACTCTACCGATACCTTAAATATTGTCATTATGTTGCAAAGAATTGTGTCATTGTAACAAGAGGAAAGAGGGGGAGAAGTAAGACGCGAAACCACATACAATCATTAACATGGTATATAGCCAGATAGAAAGGGATAAGAAAGATATTGATCATGCGAGAGAACTGCAAATAAGAATAAATCAATTATGTTGATATGGTTTGAAACTAATTTTCTGGGGGCACATATAACGCGTGCCCGGCATGTGCTTAGTGGTGTAACAACTTAAAAATGTACTCGGTCCCATGCGGCACAAGCTTACCTACCGCCAACATTATTATTTATTTTTTGAACTTCTCCTACTATCCCGTTGCAAAGCACGGAAATTTTGCTAGTCTCCTTTAAAAACTTAACTACCAGATCGATCCCTTATATCTTTTTTACTTTTTTTTTTTTAGAATAGATTGATCCCTTATAGAGTATGAGTCAACCTGGACGTGGCAACGTCAACGTGTCAACGTAGGATAAGGGTCTGTGGAACTTGGGCTAGCTGCTAGCGTGTGCATGGCCTCGGTCGAGTATGATTCGTTTCGTGACTGATTCCCAGAACCAAGGTCATATCCAAAATTTTCGGGGAGTAACTTTGGTATACATTGTATTTAAACTGAACTAGAAAGGGAGTTCAAAATCAACACACAAACGAACATATAACGACGAATTTCAATGTTCTGATGATAACAACTCATGACAATCATAGGCAAAAACACAATGACTAGTATGGTGATCTAATTCAGTTTTGTTGTCTCGCCTTGGTGCTTCTTCATGACGCCGGGCGGTGCCTCCTACGCCCTCGACCTAACGGGACGTAGTCCATCTTTTCATCATAGTCCTTGTCTACCTCGATCTCACTGGTGACTACGCCCTTGGCCTTGAGCTGTCGGGGTGAAATGTTCCTTCCGCTCGAGCATCCATCGGCCAAAGCTCTCTGCGACCATGGCCGTCTCGATGAACATGATGCAAAATGATGGCGCCATCTTCGGGAAACATTTGATCATGTCCTCCGATATGTTTGGCATGTTGGCCTCAGGCTTGTAGTTCATCACATGTCTCACCTCGCTTGCTGGCACATCACGCGAGTTCTTCTTTTACAGAAATCTGTGTAACTAGATTTTTATTTTTATCTATGTGCAACACGTTTTTATTTCATGAACTGCCAGGGGACTTGTGTACATCGAAGCCAACATAAATACTTACTTAATCATATACTAGAAATCACTATTAAGATATTTGTTAGATTGTACTATTTGCAGATAGTCATCATAAATAAGTATAAATTTATAAATTACACATTGTAGAAAAAATATATTTAGAACACACTTTTGTTACAAAGTACGGTTTATTATCTTTGAAGAATATCCGGTACAAAAAAACATCAACTAATATTCAGTAATATTGTCAGTTATGCGATTAAACTATATGAACAAATAGATAATTATACTTGTAATACTGTAACATGCTAAAAATAAGGTATAGACAAGTATAAAAATTTAGTACAAATTATATTAATTTTTATTTGCATCGGGGTCCAAAATTTTATTGGACCGGCACTGCTCACATTGATGCGGCTACAACGGAAATTACGGTGGACTTTCGCGTGCGTGCCATGATAAAAATGAGCATGTTTGTTGCTTGTTGAAGAACTAACGATCGATTCAGGTTAATATTAGTTGGTTGATTTGCGTCGATCCTAGAATATATGCCAGAATAACTTTCATTCTAATAACAAACATAGTACAAAATTTAACAAACTAACTAATCTCCTCTAACAAATTAACTACCCGATCAAACCCCTATGTGAGTCAACCACCTATGCGTGACAACGATCTCAAGTTTGAACCATTTACTATAAATCAGGGCTATCTGTTGCCACGTGGTATACGTGGTACGCAACCAAAAAATGACAAAAAAAAAATCAGGGCTATCTGTTAGTGTGTACATGGGCCGAATATCTATACTCTTCTGAGAATCACGTCATATCCGAAATCTGCTAGGAATAACTTTGGATAATCCATGTTTGTTTCGAACAGATAAAATCTAGTACTCCATACAATAAATTTTTTAATTTTATTTTCAAAGGCTGACAACACGGGTTTGGCGTCATGGAAACATTCCTATTGACCGATGTAAGCATATATATAAAAAACCCAAATACAATAATATTTATTTAAGATGCATTTTTATTTTGGGATGTATAAGTGGGATCCCACTTATCTCACTTAAAGTTTAACTGGGAGGTTTTAGTTCAAAATTTCAAGCAAAAATTTAAACTTGATATTCGTAAATAAACTATAAGTGGTACAGTCGGGATCGTGTTTACACATCCTTACTTTTATGTCCGGACAACATTTGTTTTATGCTGTGGAAACATGGTCTTCGCTTGCCTGCTCCGCAATGTTGCTCCCCTACCGTAAATAAATAATTGAACTACTCTCGTCTAAAGTGTTCTCTATGTGGGGTTTCCCATCCGGAAAACACAATTTTTCATTTTAGAAAAACGGAGTTACCTGGCCTCAGCATCGAAGAGATGCATACGGCCTTATATTTTATTTATTCAACATAGACTGGAAATGAGTAACACGAATGATCATCCAAATTGAAACCATCAAACAGTAAAAAAACACCACAACTAGCACACACAATAGAGAAATCAACAAGGCCTTATGCCTCGGTTAAAACCCAGCACCGGTTCCTCACCAACTCTAGACATAACACCTTATTGATACCTTCGATCCGGATTATCGGATTACAATACATATTTTTTCCCTATAAGACCCAGTGTTTATCAAACCAGAAAGTACGAGCTTGATAAGGTTAGTCACAAGTCTAAGAAATTGTTAGTTAATTCTCGTTTTATCGGACCAACTTGTTCTCTTAAAAGGGTTGTTTTTTTAGATAACAGGCAACCGGTTGAAAGAACATCTCTTACTTTTGGTGATTTAATGACAACACACTTTGTGGGCTAAACATGTCTTTAGGTTGTTGAATTTTAGGTTCATATGATGATCAGACCAAGTCGGTGAAAAGATCGAAGACGGAGGTGTGCAACGAAGTCGCCGGGCTTTTCTGCCATATAGGCCCGGAAGTTCCAGTGTTCATGACCGGAAGTTCCGGCCTAAGGGAAACGGGCTAAGTCATTTTCGGGGTACCCCGTGAAAATAGGGGTCCCGGAACTTTGGCCCGGAAGTTCACCCAGATATTTCCGGTGGCCCGGAAGTTCCGGCCCTGGGAAAAATCCCGGCAAGAAAATGACTATGTCATTTTGGGAACCCTCGCGGGAGGGGTCCCAGATCTTTCGACCGGAAATTTCCGGCAGTCCAGAAGTTTCGGCCAAATGGCCGGAAGTTCCGGTCCTGAGAAATTTCTGGGCCGAAACTGGCTAAGTCCTTCCCGGCACCCCTCGCGGTAGGGTGTCCGGAAGTTTGGCCCGTAGATTCTCCCCGAAGATATCCGGTGCCTCGGAAGTTCCGGCCTTAGCACCGGAAGTTTCGGAGTTAAGTGTCTGGAAATATCCGGCCTGCCGCAGGATAACGGTCAGATTTCGTGGAGGGGTATAAATACCCCTCTACCCACCTCGAGCCAGCTAGCTTTTGAACAATCTCTCTCCTCCATTAATACAAAAGCTCAAATCGACGAGATCTCCCAATCCCTCCACTCAAACTTGCTCAAACTTGGAGGATTGAAGGAGAAGGCCCTGATCTACAAGCTCACCAAAGGGTTTTCCATTTCCCCCTCATTTACTTGAGGGATTCGTGCCTAGGGTTTCCATTGGGAAAACCTAGGTGTTTTGTTGTACTCACTTCGATTGTTATTGTTTCAGTTGTTGTGTTGATTTGGGAGCCCCCGATTAAGTTGTGGGTGTGTGCCCCAAGAACATTGTAAAGGCTCCGGATTCCGCCTTGAAGGATTCTGATAGTGGAAGGTGAACCGAGCCTTTGTGGCGAGGTTCATCGGAGAATAGGGTGAGGCCTTTGTGGCGTTGAGTAGGCCTGTTGTGGCGAGCTCACACCCCTCCAACAAGACGTACTCCCTTAACAAGGAGGAACTCGGGAATACATCCTTGCCTCCGCGTGCTTCTACTTTCGGTTATCTCTATCCCTTAGTAGCTTTTACTTGTATCGTGATAATTGCCTAGTGTTAGTTGCTCGCTTGTCATATAGGTAAATTCACCGTAGTTGCATATCTAGAGAATTTACCTTTTGTGTCAAGCCTAATTTGAAAAAGAATTAAAATTTGGTGTAGCACCTATTCACCCCCCCTCTAGGTGCCCATACGATCCTTTTAATTGGTATCAGAGCCTTGGCTCATTATTTAGGCTTCACCGCCTAAGAGAGTATGGGTGATGGGGATGGACCTTCGGGTGGCGATACTACTCTGGTCTCCATGGATGATCATAAGAAGTTGGAAACAACCTTGACTTCATCCATGGATTCTCAGTTGAAGGAGTTGCATGATATGATGACACAACTCTTAAATGATAGTAAGTCCTCTGCATCTCCATCTCTTGATGTTAATGCTTCCGCCGCACAAAGTGGGAAGGGTGAAGTAATTCCTAAAAACTCCCCTCCTAAATTGGTGATGGGAAGGAGGTGTACAATGTGGTTCCCCATTTGTACTCCCCCGACCCACATATACCTCATCCTCATATAAACAATAGGGGTGATCCACCTAAGCTTATTCCATCTCATTTTCCTAATTGGCAATTCTCTATGAAGTCTCATGTGAACAGTGCCTCGATCGAGCTATGGAGAATCATTGAGGCCAGGTTCAAAGCCGTGGACCCAAGCAACTTGACAAGAAGAGAAGTTGTGGATGGCCAACTCAATGCCTTGGCTCTTCACATGATCCAAACTGTCGTGGGGGAAGATAACATGTCCCACATCAAACACCTCACCACCGCCAAAGAAGCTTGGGATGCTCTAACCAACGAGTTCGTTGGAAATGAGAGCATGAAGAGGAATAGATATAAATACTGTGAGCAACCAAGTCGAGGGATTTTTCATGTTGGAAGGTGAAGACCATGAAGACATGTTCCGAAGACTCAAGACCCTTGCCTCTCAATTTAGAGAGCTTGGTGCCACCTATGTGGATGACGCTTGGATCAAGAGAAAGTATGTGAGTGCTCTCATGCCCTTTGAGCCCATCTATTTGAATAGTCTCCAAGGACACAACTACCACCTCATGTCATCCAATGAGGTTATGCAAGAAATGGCGGCATTCAAGGTGGCCGCCAAGAATGCCGAAGATGCTCGTGCTCGAGCTATTGGAATGCACAAAGGAACATCTCTTAATTTGAAGGCCAAGGTTGTGGAACGAGACGAAGAAGTTGAGGAACAAGAAGATGTGTCACATTGGCATCCACAAGATCTTGAAGATTCTCTCAAGGATTATGCGACCCTTACTTCAAGAGTCTTTTGGAAGAGCCCATCCAAAGCAAGAGAGTTAGTCAACCAATCAAGTGGTAGTAAGGAGGGTGGCCAAAGGGTTCGCTCATGCTACAATTGCCAAAGCCAATATCACTTTGTTGCCGAGTGCCCGTTTGAGAAGAGAGAAGAGCATGGAGGGAAGCTTGTTCCCAAGGATAAGTCAAAGCTTGCTCACAAGAAACCGTTCTTCAAGAAGAACACCTCCAACAAGAAGCCTCCAAGAATTGTGTTGCTTGCTCAAGAGGAGTACTCATCCGGGGAAGAAGAAGAAACCACAAATGAAGTGGCCGCCATTGCCATTGCATCTTCATCATCTCCTTCCCTCTTTGAATCCCCCAATGAAAATGTCTCCAACTCCTCCGCAAGATGTCTCATGGCTAATGCCACCGAGGTATCATCCTCTCCCTCTCCCTCTCCTAAGACTATGAATGATGCTACTAGTCTTAGAGTAAAAGAGGAAATTGTTGCCTTGGATCATTTCATAACTAACTTGCAAGGTGAAACCAAGAAGCACTTTGAGGCTCTCATGAGCCAATATGGTGAAGCTCAAGAGATGCTTGAGGTCAAAGGTAAAATTGAAAGAGAGGATGCTATGGAAATTGCCTCCTTGAATGCTACTCTTGAGGAGGAGCATGAGTTTAGGGTTTCTCTTGAGGAGAAACTTGAGAATATTGAGGAATCAAATGATTTAATCATTGCTAAACTCATTAAAGAACGGGACCATGCAATTGCAAAATACAAAGCATGTAAAAAGGAAAAGGTCGAGCTTGGTGTTGGTCATTCTAGACTAACCGAGGAGTTAGAGAAACTTTCCAGGCTCACAAGGCTTTGGAGAGTGAACACACTACCCTCACCAAGTCATATGAACAACTTCAAACTCAACTGTCCAAAATTGATGTGCCTAGTTCCCCCACTCCTACTTCATGTGATCATGCAAATATTATTGAGGAAAATGCTAGGTTGAAGATCAATCTTGCTAAAGCCATCTCCCTAGGTAAGAGACCTTTTGTTACTTCACAAAAAGGGAGAGTTGGTGTTGGCTTTGTTGAGGAGGAAAAGAAGAAGGACAACTTAATGAAAGATGCAAGGGCTCCTCAAGCAAAGAAGATCCCTCATGCAAAGAAGGTCAACATTGCAAGTGGTGGTGCCACAAGGGGCAAAACCACTAGTGATGACTTTGCGGGAAAAACTAACTCCACTATATTTTACATTATGATTATTATGGTGATGTATATGCTAAATTTGTTGGTCCTAGAAATGTGTCTATTGCTTGTTCTATTTGGGTTCCTAAGACCCTTGTTGCTAACAAAAGAGGACCCATTGCAAAATGGGTACCTAAATCAAAGCAATGATCTCTTGTAGGACTATGCTTCCGGCGGGTCAAAATGGGTGCTTGATAGTGGATGCATAAGTCATATGAGCGGAAGCAAGGAGATAATGACGAAGATGAGACCAAATCTGAATCATGCAACCGTCACTTATGGAGATCGATCAAAATCCGAGGTATCAATTTTGGCAAGGTGGTAGTCGCTAGGGATATCACCCTAGTGAATGTCATGCTTGTTAAAACCCTTGGTTATAATTTACTTTCATTTCGTGCACTTACTAAGATGGGTTTTGCCGTCTTTATTGATATTGATATTGTGGTACTATTGTGGAGCAAGACTCTAAAGGTCGCTTTCGTTGGGTACGTCGAAAATGATTTGTTTGTGGTGGAATTTTCGGGGAAAACCACTTCAAATTCGATGTGCCTATTCGAAAAGGCCACAAAAATTGATACCCACTGATATTTCTTTACAAATGGCTGATAAATCAACTGCTGTTCCTATTGGCATTTGTGAGGATGTCCCTGTTCAAGTGACTAATAATTGTCTTAACTGATTTTTTGGTGCTTGATATGCCTGAGGATGATAATATGTCTATTATTCTTGGGAGACCTTTCTTAAATACTGCAGGGGCTGTTATTGACTGCAACAAAGGGAAGGTTACTTTCAATGTTAATGAAAAAGAGCACACAGTTTATTTTCCAAAGAAGGTTGACAAGGTCTATGGTCTAAATTCCATTGCAAATGTCAAAACCATCAAGATAGGAGAAGTTGATTGTCCCATATATGATCATCATAGTGAATATCAATTTCTTATGATTGGCACAATAGCCATCAAGTTTGAGGCAACATACTCTTCGTCCGCTTCTCTTTGTGTGCCGGGGGAAACCCCAGGACCAGTGCACTGGTTCGGGCAGCAGCGTTTGCTTTCCTTCTTGAAGGTACTGCCTGGTACTCGATGATTCGGTGCTAGGAGCGTGGTTGTACTTCTTCGAAGGGCGTAGCGATTGCGGGTCATCGTAGTTTAGTCAATCCGCCTATGTCTCCATTTTCTTTCTTATTTCCTTTTTCTTTGGGCGTGTGTTTGCTGCTGCCCCAGCATGGTGTGGTGTTGTGTTTGTATGCAAAGTCTGTTTCAGTCGTTGCTTTATTTATAAAGCGGGGTGAAAGCCTGTTTCGAGAGAGAGCACTTCTGTGATTTCAGTTTTCAGTTAGTTTTTTATCTTTGAATTTTGAGATTTCAAGTCACTTTCTAACCCAGAAAATGCCCTGAAATCAAAGTTGTCAAAAATTTCTGGAAAAATTCTGCAAAATTTTTATGCATCAAATGGGGCCCTGCAGCACCAGGGGCTGCAAAAGGGGACCCACCATGTGGGCAGGTGACCCCTGGCCGCGGCCAGGCCTTGGCCGCGCCTGGGTGGCACCTGGGGCCCACCAGGCCCCCCACATGGTGAGCTTCCTCCCCATTCTTTCTCTCTCTCGACTTTTCACTCCACCAGTGCCCAAACCCGTGTTCTTCCTGTTCTTGCTCGATATTTTCGATCTACTTGCTCAGCCCATCTTTTCTGCTGAGATTTGGATCATTTGCTCTCCGGTATGTGACTCCTCCGTTTATCCAATCAAAATTTTGAATGGTTAAGTATATCTTGAGTATTTTGCTGCTGTAGGTGACTTGTTTAGTGAGCTTGCATGCTTGTGTATGAGCTTGATAATTAGTTTTGATGCATGGTTTAGCTCTCTTATAGTTCCTACAGTGTTACCCATGAATTTTTCGCTCTAAAATCAAGTTTTATGAGGTTTGTTTAAAAATTTCAGAATGAGAAGAATGGATAAACATGCTTATGGAGAGGTGTTTGAGAGGAGACATTCAACCTCCTCTAGGGTGACAAGATCTTCAGGTACCGATCCTCAATTTAGACAATCCTATAATGAAGATTTGATGACACCCGACTTCATACAACGAGAGAATGAAGTTCATCCATCAGTCTACCCTTGCGATGATTTTCTTAGAGCTGCAGGTATTTTTGATGATTTCTATAAGCTAATCTCCAATGCAGGGTTAGAAAATTTTGTGAAGATTGAGTTGCCTCAATTTGAGAATCTCACGAGGACGTTTGTTCAGAGTTTTAAATTTAACAACTCTACTTTTAGACCATCAGTTGAATTTAAACTGTATAATGAACCTTGTAAGATGTCTCTTAGTAAGTTTAGTGGTATTTTAGGTGTCCCCCACAAAGGGACAACCATGAAATTTCAGGAACAACCACCTTACTTGTGGAGTCTCTACAAGGAGTTATGCAATGATGATGACCGTTCGGTGCAGCGAGGTAAAATTAGAGTTCAGTTTCCAGCTATTCGATATTTTGCCTATTATGTTGCTAGAGGAGTTCTTGCTAGATATAATACTAGCAACATTACTAATCTTCATCTTGCTATTCTCGCTGCTGCAATTAATAAAGATAGAACTTTTAGTATTGGTGCTTTGATTGCTCGCCGTCTTGCTACTAACCATGGCAGGGGAGCTATTTATGGAGGGGTCATTGCCTCACGCCTCCTTGCTGCACATGGTCATGAACCTGACCCCTCGGATACTCAACTTCCTGTTAAGAAACTTGATTTGAGTTTTATGAAGTTGCATCAGTTCATTTCTCAAGGGTCTCAACTTGATAACATGCTATACAAGATTATGTTTGCTAACGACATTGTGCGAGAAGTCGCATTGCCGGATCCTCGTTTGTTTAACCACGTCAACAGGAAAGGATGGTCCTTCTCTGAGTACGAGCTGGACATGTACTTTGGTACTCCAACTTTCCATGCAGAAGCCACAGAGGAGCATACAGCTGAGCAAGAGCTTGCACCAACTGGAGGGGAATACACCCCAAATTATTTTGGGGAAGGCTCCTCGCACTACTATCAGGAAGCAGGGACTTCCTCGTCGCAGCCACCGGAGTCGACCTACCCCACCTACGATGCACCAGGGTGGAACCCATGGGGCGGCCACCACTGAGTCCCAACTTAGGCCAAAAGCCTAAGCTTGGGGGAGACGTATTCTTACCGACACTTCACTCATTTATATATTCTAGTCGGTTTATATGTTCTTGCTTTGTATATCCATATTGTATCTTCTTGATTTAGTTTCTTGCTGTAGTTCTTGTCTTTTGAAATTCAAAAACCCAAAAACATTTCCTCGATTTTCTTTTAGTTTTCGGTTTGTTTTTGTTTTTCTCTCTTTTTCCTTTTTTGGTTTCTTCTTTTTGTTCTTTTCTTGCTAAATTGAAAATCCAAAAAGATTTCCTTTGGTTATTTGTTTGCTTCTCTTAGTTCTTAAAATATGAAAAGCCAAAATATTTTCCCTTTTCTCTTCTATTTTTGTATATTAAATGCAGGGTTCGATCAGTTCTCATAGCGTCGCTCGGGCTCGATCTTTATTTCCATATCATTCGGTCATGCAAGTGAAAGAGAAATAATGAAGATATTGGGTGAAGTGGACATGGTAAATGAGCTGGTATGAACTCTATTTGTTTTCTCTTTTGTACATATACTTGTCCGGATGATCATGCTTTGGCTCGTCCTGATAATTTGTTGTATTGGTAATGTATACTTGGTAGTTCATATTTTCCTATGATTAGTTTCAACCATCTAGGAGTGAATAATTTTCCATGCAGAAATTAACATGTATTGCTTCAGTCATAATTTAGTATGATATTGTGGTATCCTCCTCTGAATAATTCATGTCGAATTAACTTGGCACATGTTTACACATGATTGGCTAAAAGAAAGTCTCATGCCTCGTTGAACTTTTTGCCCCAAAGTATTGATATCACTTTTATGCCTTGTTTAACATTGTTTTGTCGCAAAGCATGATTATGACAAGTATTGCTCTCCTAGTTGTCGCTTCCCAGTCTTTTGCTAGCCTTCACTTGTACTAAGCGGGAATGCTGCTCGTGCATCCAAAATCCTTGAAACCAGTCTTCCCGAAGTGTCCACCATAAATTCCGATATATGGTATTTCCTTGCCATTGCAAGTAAATTTGTCATGTGCTACCTTTAAAATATTCAAAATGCCCTTTTTGTGCCTCTGATTTTAGCTCATGAGGAAGCAGTAGGAAGCTAGATATAACCTGTGACAAGCAAGGTCATTTCCCCCCCTTCACCCGGTGTTGATGGTTCACGTCCTCACTTGAATTTGACCCGAGAGCGGCTTAAGCAAAATATAAATATAACCCACCATTCTCCTCCGCACAATGCAAACCTGAGAAATCAGTCAAACATTGGTTAGTGGTGAAACAAAGGAGAAAGAGGAGTGACCTCATTCCTCTAAAACCAGCCGCTCTCAAAAGTCTAAAAGCCTTGCTTGAAACAGGGGACTAGCTAGTCTCTTCACTGTGGAGTCGTTGACGGAAGCATGCATATCTCAAAAATTGTTTCACTTCTGTTTCATAAAAAAAATAAAAAGCTCTAGCACATGACTAATCCCTGCTTCCCTCTGCGAAGGGCCTGTCTTTTATTTTCATGTTGAGTCACCATATCCTTCCTTGAGCACTTCTTCGAGAGCATAGTTGTCATTCTTATTATAAATGTGCTTTGTTGCAAAATACTATTAACTGAGTTATAGTTGTGATGTTTATATCTTTGATATCTTTGTTCTAGTCTCCACTTGAACTTCGGAGGTGCTCTGCATTTATGTTTTGCGGTACCAGAAAGGGCTAGCGAGATACCATCATACCATACTTTATTTTGAGTATTGCAATCTTGTTGATAGTTGTATGCCATATTATTAATTCTTAGTATGTTGGAATCTTTTCATATGTCTATATGGTTGCTAAGTTGCATTTCTACTATGACTTTTATCATGCACTTGTTAAGGTCTTGACCATAAGCACAAGTATGTTTACATCATGAGAAGCAAATGTGTTTGTAAAAGTTTCTTTTATCGCGTTCAGTTTGCCAACTGAATTGCTTGAGGACAAGCAATATGCTAAGCTTGGGGGAGTTTGATACGTCCAAAACGTATCTACTTTTCCAAACACTTTTGCTACTGTTTCTCTTCTAATTTGCATGATTTGAATAGAACTAACATGGACTAACGCTGTTTTCAACAGAATTACCTTGGTGTCTTATTTTTGTGCAGAAATCAAAATTCTCGGAAAAATCTGGAAAAATTTCAGAAATTATATTGTTGCAGAAGACCCACGGAGCCAGAAGGGGAGATGTGGGAGGAGCCCACAGCTCCCAAGTGCCACCTGGCCGCCTGGTGGCTCGGTCGACGACGCCCCTTTCGCCTATTTACTTCCTTTGACCTAAAAACACGAGAACCCCCGATCGTTTTTCCAGAAAAGATACAGAGTGCCGCCGCCTCCTCGAAACCTAATTCAGGGACCAGAAGTTCCTGTTCCGGCACCCTGCCGGGACGGGGATTGAAGGGGAGTTCATCGCCATCGCCATCACCACCGCCTCTCCATCGACCATCCACGTTTCCCCCATCCACGTGTGAGTAATTCCCCGCTGTAGGTTGAGGGGATGTTAGGGATTGAATGAGATTGTTCATGTAATAAGATGTTAGATTCTTAGCGCATGATGCCTATTATCTGTGAGAGTGCTTTTTATCATTGTTGCAAGTTGGTGTGCGTAATGCTTGACACTTAGGGCCCGAGTGCCATGTTTTCAGATCTGAACATATTATGATAAATGTTGTTTTGGATCATATCTACAAGTTGTTTGCACCTGTTATTGCCCGGAACCCAAGGCCCCAAAGTGACAGCTTTTGGGACAACCGAAGGGGATGGTTTTGACTTGAGGATCACATGTATTCATTGAATGTTAATGCTTTGCTCCGGTACTTTGTAAAAAGGAGTACCTTAATTACCTTTCGGTTCCTCATAAAGGCCCCGCTGACACGGGATGGTTGGACAAAAGATGTCGTGCAAGTTTCTCATTGCGAGCACGCACGACTACCTACAGAATACATGCCTATGTTTATTAGCACCTCGATACTGTTTATTTGTTTATCTGCATGTTGCCTTGATTAATTATTTCATGAACTATCTCATCCATGCAGCGCCCGTATTTACATTCCCATGCCTACGGTGTTTTAATCCTGTTGTCACTACAATTGCTACTATTGCTGTTTTTACAATATTACTGCTGTTACTTTACTATTGCTGCTGTTATACTACTGTTGCTACTGATAAATTGCACCAAGTGAGTTACTTTCCAGGTGTAGCTGATCTGACAAATCAGCTGCTAAGGCTTATAAATATTCTTTGGCTCCCCTTGTGTCGAATCAATAAATTTGGGTTTTACTTCCCTCGAAGACTGTTGCGATCCCCTATACTTGTGGGTCATCACGCAAGAGCCCAACTCACCTTTTAGTGATGCTAGCCATGATCAAGACCTTGCTCAATCATCTTCTTCAAATGTTGAACCCGTGCCTATTGATGAACAAGGTCAACTTTCCGGTCAAGACGGGGACTCAAATGATCAAGATGATCAAGTGATTCTTCAAGGGTCAAGTGGAGATATCGAATCCCGTCGTCAAGCTAGAGTTGCAAGAAATTTGGAACTTCGTCAACACACTCTTGACAAAGTGATTGGTGACTTAAGAAGCAAGGTGTCCATCCGGAGGCAATTGGCAAGTTTTAGTGACCATCAAGCTCACATCTCCATGGTGGAACCGAAGAAAGTGTTTGAAGCTCTTGAAGATCCGGATTGGTTGGAAGCCATGCATGAAGAGCTCAACAATTTCAAGCACAATAATGTATGGAAGTTGGTAGAGAAGCCAAAGGAGTGCCGCAATGTTATTGGCACAAAGTGGATTTTCAAGAACAAGCAAGATGAACATGGTATTGTTGTGAGGAACAAGGCAAGATTGGTAGCTCAAGGGTTCTCTCAAGTTGAAGGCATTGATTTTGGAGATACCTATGCTCCCGTGGCTCGCCTTGAGTCCATATGTATCCTTCTTGCTTATGCATCCCGTTATAACTTTAAATTGCAACAAATGGATGTGAAAAGTGCTTTTCTTAATGGTCCTTTAAAGGAGTTGGTGTTCGTTAAGCAACCCCCGGGGTTCGAGGACCCCAACTTCCCTAACCATGTCTACAAGCTTGATAAGGCGCTCTATGGACTTAAACAAGCACCACGTGCATGGTATGAGCACCTTAGAGAGTTATTGTTAGACCGTGGATTTGAAGTTGGGCAAATTGATTCCACTCTTTTTACTAAGAGGGTTAACGGGGAGCTTTTCGTGTGCCAACTATATGTTGATGATATTATCTTTGGCTCATCTAACAAAGCTTTCAATGATGAATTTTCAAAGCTTATGACCGATAGGTTTGAGATGTCCATGATGGGTGAATTGAAGTTCTTCCTTGGATTTGAGATCAAGCAATTGAGAGGAGGGACTTTCATTAGCCAAACAAAGTATATCCAAGACATGCTCAAGAGGTTCAATATGGTAGATGCTAAGTAGAATAAGACTCCTATGGATACCAAATGCCATCTACAAACTAACCCAAAGGGTATAGATGTGGATCAAAAGCTCTACCGCTCCATGATTAGTTCGTTGCTTTATCTTTGTGCATCTAGACCCGATATTGTGTTGAGTGTAGGTGTGTGTGCAAGGTATCAAGCTGCTCCTAAGGAAAGCCACATGGTGGCGGTCAAGAGAATCCTACGGTATTTGATTCATACCCCAAGGTTTGGTTTGTGGTATCCCAAGGACTCATCTTTCACTCTTTGTGGGTATACGGATTCGGATTGGGCCGGTGATCAAGATGATAGGAAATCAACTTCCGGGGCTTGCCAATTTCTTGGTAGGTCCTTGGTGAGTTGGTCCTCTAAGAAGCAAAATTGCATATCTCTCTCCACCGCCGAAGCCGAGTATGTGGCCGCCGCTAGTGCATGCACTCAATTGTTATGGATGAGGCAAACTTTAAAGGAATACGGTGTCAATTGTGACAAAGTGCCTCTATTGTATGACAATGAAAGTGCTATCAAGATTTCTTACAACCCGGTGCAACATTCAAGAACCAAGCATATTGAGATTCTTCATCACTTAATTTGAGATCATGTTGCCCGTGGAGATATTGAGCTAGCATATGTACCAACCAAAGACCTACTTGCCGATATTTTCACGAAGCCACTTGATGAAGAAAGATTCACTTATTTGAGGAATGATTTAAATATCGTGGATTCAAGGAGCTTGACTTGACCATCTTTCATACACACCTATAGGTTCAACTTCTATTTGGTTTAGGTGTAGGCATGGATTTAGGGGGAGTGTTGTCCTAATTAATTGGGCTCTCCCTCCCCCCAATATGCCCAAAGTAAAAATCATTTGTGTCTCTATTTTCAATTCATGAATTGTGAGCTTCAATGATGAGTATTGGTTATGGAACCAAGATATATCTTCGCGGTGTCATGCCATAAACTCAAACATGGTGGCTTCGGCCACCGACCTCCTCATGTGAGGAGTTGGTTCTTATTTGGTGTTTTTTGGTTCTTCTAGACCTATATGTGTCAATATGTGCGCCCTATGGAAAAACACTCGTAATTGGCCTTTACCATTGTTTCTTGCAATTGCGAGTGCCCTACCATATTATGACAGTTTGAGATCTTCACCTAAGCCCCACCTTATCCCCTGAAACATTGCTTTCTATCACTCATGTCCAGTTTTGTGTGTGCCTTTTTTCCTGGTGTTTTTGCTGGCGGCAGGCCGGAACTTCCGTCCTTAGGGCCGGAATTCCGCGGGGGGGGGGGGGGGGGGGGGGGGGGCGGAAGTTCCGGTCGTGAGTCCGGAACTTCCGGTCTAAGTGATCGGGCACCTTTTTCAGGAGAGCCGCGGGGTGGACTGGCTCACCCCGAGTCCACCCCCGCGCCCTTCCTCTTCTCTCTCCTACCCGAAAACCTCCACCGCCGGCCGATCTCCACCGGGACGCTCCCACCTCAGATTCTGCCGGTTCTTTGCCGGATCTGCATCTCCTCGGCGAGGGGATCCTTCTCCTCCAATCCGCTTCTGCCATGGACGCCGGTAACTCCCTCGATTTCGAATCTAGGACGAACTTGTACTTCATTTAGCCTAGAAGATTTAGGAGGAGTTTTCTAGTTTCCAGTGGTAGAATCATCTCTCTAGGCTAGTTCTTCGAGTCTGTAGCAGCGATTTGAAATTTGATGCAAAATACTCAGATTCAACCGGAGTTTCCGTTCGATGCATGTGCACCGGAACTTCCGGGGGGGGGGGGGGGATGGGGCAGAACTTCCGCCCTTTTGTCCGGAACTTCCGGCCTGAGCCTGAGAACTTTCATCTCTTTCTTTTTGCTGCTATTTTTCTTTGGCCTCCAGGACATGAGTGCTTATCTATGCTTTCTTGCCTATCTATTCATTTGCTTGCAGGTGCTTCCTCCCGTGTTCGCACCAAGCGTTCAGCCTCTCTCCCCACATGTCCTCCTCCGTCTCCCGTAAGTGGGGATGAATCTGATTAGGAGACTTTGGCCTCACGCCATGCTCAGATTGATGAACATAGGAAGAAAAAGAAGGTTGTTCAGGTCACTATCCGCTCCATGAATAAGACTGAATTTTCCGAGTGGCGCCGCATTAATTTCTATGACCAGCCTCGTGACCTCTCCATTGACTCGTGCTTTTGGTGCTATGATCAAGAAATCCTGTACAAGGAAGTGTTATGCTGTGATGACTGACAAGAAGAAAGTGTGTCCCATGAAGATGATTGACTTTGCACATCTTGAGAAGAAGGCTGATTACTTTGGGACAGCCATGCAGGTGGTCGATTGTTTGGGGCTGCGCCATCTCATGAAGCTTGAGTGCAACTACAATGTTTTTATGGTGCAGCAGTTTTATGCCACTGTGGTCTTTGATAGTGATGTCAACACTGGCATGACTTGGATGTCCGGGTCTCATAAGCTCAAGGCCAATTTTTAGGAATTTGGTGTGCTTCTAGGATATCCATTCATTAGCTCTCACCTCAATCAGGGGGCTCGCATGCACATTGTTGGTGCCGAGTATGACAAGAAATAGCTGAAAGGGATCTATTTTGATGATCCTGCAGTTGGTACTACCTCCGGACTCCTACCTCTTTATGATCTTCTTCTCCGCATGTTCCGTGAGTCCATTGCTCCAAGTGCTGGGAACAATGATGTTATTCGTGGAGGACTTGTGAACCTTCTCCACCATACTTATGAGGCAGCCACTCAGGGCACCTTGCGCTCTAATGGGAGCCCAATTAATGTTATGGACTACATCTTTCATGAGATGTATGAAGCTGTGATGAACAAGAAGGTGCCTCCTTATGCACCGTATGTGATAATGTTGATCAAGTCCAAGTTCCTATTTGGTGATGATGTTGTTGACATGGATGTTGAGCTGGATTGTGAGACGCGTGGAGTTGTCAAGATGAACAGGAAGCATGCCCACCTTGTTGCCCCTGCTTCAAACCGCCATGCTTGAAGTAGGGCACGTCCTTCTGCTGATGCTCCTGAGGGTTCCAGTGCTGCTGAAAAGGCACCTAAGAAGAGGTCTTGGGTCAAGCGTGCCATTGAAAAGATTTTGTGCATGAATGTTGCTATTCACAAGGAGAACCACGCAGCCTACCATGAGTGTCGAGTCCTTCTTCAGAATCAAGAAAAGATCATGGCCGCTCTTAATTTGCCACCGCCTGAACAGTCTACTAAGCCTCTCGTTGCTTACAAGAATTGGAACAACAAGTATGTGAACTGGGATTGTGAAGTGTCAGAGGATGACGAAAGGGATTCTGGGACTGAGGAGGAGGACTCAGAGGCTACGGCATCGGAGTGATCTCATTTGGGACGCTAGCATCGCTCTTTTACCCTTTTTGGTGTCGTAGTTCTTTTAGGATGACGAGGGAGTTGCATGGGTTGGGCACAAGCTCTTCTATCACCTTTTCTTTCGTTCTTATGAGCTTTTGCCTATGTATCTTTTTATCAGTTGAACTCTATGTGTGGTGTAAGACATACAACTTGTGAACCTACTTCTATGTCGTTATGAAATCATCTATGGTTTGTTGTTATTTATGGTTAAGCATGCTCATATTTAGGGGGAGCTCATCTTTAGGTGGGAGCTCTCCACCCTTATTGCATAAAAATTTCGTGTTATGCATATGTTGTCATTATTCACCAAAAAGGGGGATTGAAAGAACACCTCTTGGTTTTGGTGATTTAATGACAACACACTTTGTGGGCTAATCATGTCTTTTAGGTTGTTGAATTTCAGGTTCTTATGATGATTAGACCAAGTCGGTGAAAAGATCGAAGACGGAGGTGTGCAACGAAGTCGCCGGGCTTTTCTGCCAAATAGGCCCGGAAGTTCCGGTGTTCATGACCGGAAGTTCCGGCCTAAGGGAAACGGGGCTAAGTCATTTTCGGGGTACCCCGCGGTAGGGGTCCCGGAACTTTGGTCCGGAAGTTCACCCGGATATTTCCGGTGGCCCGGAAGTTCCGGCCCTGGGAAAAATCCGGGCAAGAAAATGACTAAGTCATTTTGGGAACCCTCGCGGGAGGGGTCCCGAAACTTTCGACCGGAAGTTCGACCGGAAATTTCCGGCGGTCTGGAAGTTCCGGCCCTGAGAAATTTCTGGGCCGAAAATGGCTAAGTCCTTCCCGGCACCCCTCGCGGTAGGGGGTCCGGAAGTTTGGCCCGGAGATTCTCCCCGGAGATATCCGGTGCCCCGGAAGTTCCGGCCTTAGCACCGGAAGTTCCGGCCTCCGCCGGAAGTTCCGGAGTTAAGTGTCCGGAAATATCCGGCCCGCCGCAGGATAACGGTCAGATTTCGTGGAGGGGTATTTATAGCCCCTCCACCCACCTCGAGCCAGCTAGCTTTTGAACACTCTCTCTCCTCCATTAATGCAAAAGCTCAAATCGACGAGATCTCCCAATCCCTCCACTCAAACTTGCTCAAACTTGGAGAATTGAAGGAGAAGGCCCCGATCTACAAGCTCACCAAAGGGTTTTCCATTTCCCCCTCATTTACTTGAGGGATTCGTGCCTAGGGTTTCCATTGGGAAAACCTAGGTGTTGTGTTGTACTCACTTCGATTGTTATTGTTTCAGTTGTTGTGTTGATTTGGGAGCCCCCGATTAAGTTGTGGGTGTGTGCCCCAAGAACATTGTAAAGGCTCCGGATTCTGCCTTGAAGGATTCCGATAGTGGAAGGTGAACCGAGCCTTTGTGGCGAGGTTCATCGGAGAATAGGGTGAGGCCTTTGTGGCGTTGAGTAGGCCTGTTGTGGCGAGCTCACACCCCTCCAACGAGACGTACTCCCTTAACAAGGAGGAACTTGGGAATACATCCTTGCCTCCGCGTGCTTCTACTTTCGGTTATCTCTATCCCCTAGTAGCTTTTACTTGTATCGTGATAATTGCCTAGTGTTAGTTGCTTGCTTGTCATATAGGTAAATTCACCGTAGTTGCATATCTAGAGAATTTACCTTTTGTGTCAAGCCTAATTTGAAAAAGAATTAAAATTTGGTGTAGCACCTATTCACCCCCCCTCCCCTCTAGGTGCCCATACGATCCTTTCACCAGTGCCCAACTTTAACTTAATAAAGCCACAAAGTAACAAAGTCTGACACACCGACTCAACATAAGGTTTACATCACGGCCTCCGGCCCAACAAAACTACTTAGCTAAACACTTCAGCTAACAGGATGAAAAGATACAAGCCAGAACTAACACACACAACGAAGAAACTAGGGGGGCACGACAATAGCATCCTGGGGTGGCAATCTTGTTTCTATGTATAGCTGGCAAAGCGTAGCCAGAATGGTGTCGATGACGGCCTGCTCGTTAGGTCTTGATAGAAGGCGCCAATGCACATATGGGTTGTTTTCAATGGATTAAAATATGCCAGAGTTTAAGGTTTCACCTGCATGAGTGCATTAGTATCATGGGATAAATACGATAAAAATATAAACTATTAGTAATAATTAATTTTTATGCTATATGGTATATGTAGACAGTGTGTCCGTAAGTCACTATGGCTCAGAGCACTGGTTACCATAGAGTAGTTCATCAACCGTTGGCCCTAATCGTCTCGAGGGGATACCTTGGTATTTAAGAATAAATAGACAAAAACATTACGCACAGTGACATCATTGTAATTTCTAAGAAACTTGTTTTCAGGTGTTGTACTCCTCTTGCTGTCACAGAGTTTCACTGTCAGCCTTCCACGCATCTCTTATCATAGTGTTACCTCGATCACTCTTCGGGGTTTTGGGCACCTGACAAATCCTAGGAGCGAGGTACAGATACAAAAAACATACGCATATAAAATAATAACCTATTAAACTAATATTCCATGTATAAGAATTCGCACACAGCTGTGAGGCTAGGCCTTAGCCCTTAGCCCGAGTAGACTACACACACATCGCGATCATATCAACAATAGAAAACATTGTGCTAAATAGAACTTGTATTGAAAAAATGAGAGTTCTTGCAATGTTGCCAATCGCGATGAGATCAAGATTACAAAGTAGTATGGCTATAACAATGGTGGTGGAGATGGTGGAGTGGTGACGGCGGCAGCACTTCGGGAAGACTTGAGGGAATGGAGCGGCGGGGGGCTTTTGGTGGTTGTTTCCTCTCCTTTCGAGGGCATTCCTTCACGATTTAGTTCTGGGCCCTTTGATGACTTCAGGTCGGTTTGATCTGACGCATGTACGGTGGCAGGTACGGTCACTTGCCACCGTACCTGGTCCTTACGCGTGCTGCGAAGGCAGCATGACTTGGCATTTTCTCCTTTGATCTTTTCCTTTCTTTTAGTCCAGATTTTCAGTGATTTTCACATCCAAAACTGCAGCTAAAAATAATGGCAAAGAGATTTCCAATTGATTGCTCACTTGTGATTAGTGGCACGTACAGAGTCAATATCTCGCCAAATAAATGACAAAGATACGGTTTAAATATGAATAAAGATGTGTATATTTTACGCGCATCACTTATGCACACGACTTGGAAGTCGCCACCGTCCTCTTCCGCCAACTCATCTTCAGTGTGCAGATCAAAGCGAAGACCCTTGACAGAGTTGCAGTCCATGCCAGACAGCGCCACCGCCCTACGCGCGTCCATCATCACGCATCCAACGCTGATACTCCGCTGCGCCACACCGCCGAGACTCGACGTCGCCGATGTGGTAGATGCAGCACCGATCCACCTCCAGACTCTCCAGCTAGCACGTGCTCCAAAACAAATCCTCTAGGATGGAGAACGACACCAATAGTGTCCTCATCGTCCACAAGTGACTTGCAATGATGATGTATTCGACAAGGCAACGAGGCCATGAGGCGTCGCCATCGTCCGCCATGACCAAAATTGGAGCGCGGTTTTCACTGACAGTCGAATCCATGCTGCTTGGATGATACAAGTCGGAGGAGAGCTCCAAATGTGGTGCTCCATAGAAAGCACCCGAAACCAGGGCGTGGGATCCCATCATACGCCGGCACGCCGCACCCCAGCTTCCCCGCCATAAACCGCCTCCTGGCCTGGAGGAGGGATGCCGACGCCTAGCCTGGAGCCGCCGCTCCGGTATCCATGTGTCACAGGTCCCTCGCCCCGAGTTCCCCACCAGATCCCATGACCAGCAACTCATCCACTGCGCCGTCAAGACGCCAAACCGGTCGCCGAGATTGCAGGGAACCACCACAGGAAGGAGCCTCCCTTGTGGCCTAAATCGTGGGAGAGAGGGGACAAGGGGCGAAACTGTAACACATGAATGTTGTAAATATGCATCAATAATTTTTAAATTTGCTAGATATGTGCGCATATCTTGAGGCCGTGGTTCTTTTGCTTACCTTTTGGAACATCTGGGAGGCAAGTAATGACGCCAGGACTAATTAAGCAAAGGCTTGCAACTCCCATACATTGAGGACATCACTCCAATCTCTAAGCTCTCTAGAAATAGTGCTCCTTGGTTGCTCGCCTCGGAGAAGTGGGAATACATACTAGCAGTACTGTAGAAACATTTTCCTACGCAAAATACATCTTGGTACATTGTGTAGTGGACAGGAGGGCAGATTATGGTCAATGGTTTTGATATTTTAGTTGTGTGTAGCATTTTAAGATATTTCTCTCATTGAACCAAATTTCATTCCCTAATTAGTAACATATTTTCTTATTTAACTTAATTAGTACATAAATTACTATGAACACACAAACATTTACTGCTAGAGATAATAGTTATAGTGAGCTCTTTGTTATCTCTAAATGAGACCGATGCCTAACAAGGTTGATTTTTTATCCATTCAACCATTGTATAAACTGAGGCCAACCTAGCGAGGATATACTTTCCTCTCAGTTTATCTTGTGAATAAAGGAGCATCTTGTCTTATTGAAGTTCAGATACAAAACATGTAGAAAACGAGACTCGCTTACACAACTTTTGACATATAGAAATTTCAAAACGATTTTCTTGCATCACGGTGAATGACATGACATGATCAGTTAGAATCGTCAGTAGGCATCCAATATCTATTAGTGAGCCACACGGAGTCTGCAACGACCTTTGCGCCGTCTTGGTTGCGGTGCCACTCATAGCAGGCGTGCGTTCGGTTCTTGATCTCTAGCGTCGCATGTCCGAAGCTCCCCTCCCTGAATGCCGAATACGCCGGCATCGGCTTTGTGAAGCTGCATTTCATAATATTTTGTCAGTAGTGGTAAATATGACTTCTTCCGCACCTTTAAATTGATTTTTTTTAGAGTTATCACTAGTGCAGTGTCAATACCATACTCTTATATCTTAATTAATATGACGTATATAAATACAAGTTGGATTTTTTTGCAGTGATCTATATTTAGTAATCCCGTATCAAAATATCTATCCGTACTGCATTTGTGTTCTTGAGATTTCAGCTGAACTTATGGATTAATTATTATGAATATTTTCCTGCAAAACTGAATTATTATAAACATTAGAGTCGTGCCAACGCGATTTTTCAACCTACACGTTATAATACGGTAGGTTAGTTGCCAAGAGTTGTTCTAGACATGACACATTAGCATTTTTCTAGTTATAGCATGTTTAGAATATGCAACTTACTTGTCAGCGATGCCTTCAATGTTGCCTCCATCGCCGATATTGATGTACACCGGCGCATCTAGGTTATGGGCCGGTGTTGACTTTCCATTGACGATGTCGTATTCGATATTGGAGAAGCGACGGCTGCGTTCATAGGAGTGGACGTGGCCAGCAAGGACGACGTCGACCTTGGCATCGACGAGCCACTTCTCAAACTGCACCCGCATTGTCTCCCCCTCCATATAGTGGTAGTTGTTGCTGTTGTACCACGGAGAGTGCAGTAGTACGATGAGCCACGGCGTCGTCTTCCTGTCGACTCGGGCAAGCTCCCGACCGAGCCACAACCATTGGGGCGTGTACTTGCCGTAGGAGGAGTAGGAGGAGAGCACGACGATGTGCGCCGATGCGATCTTGACGGAGTACCAGAAGGGCTCCGTGCTGCCGGCGGCGCGGTACGGGGTCGGGTAGCGGTGCGTGAAGGGCTTGAACAATGTTGTCTCACCGATCTCTGGAGCATAGTCGAGCTCGTGGTTGCCGGCGGTCCAGAGCCAGGGCTGGTAGGCGACGCTGCGCTCGACGAAGCGCGCCCAGGTGTCCCAACGGTTGTTGTCGTGGAGCGGATAGGTGTCAGCATAGGAGAGGTCTCCAACAAATAGCACCGCGTCGCCGCCGTTGGCTTCGTAGTGCGTCATCGTGTTGTTGGAGTCGAACGTCTGACCTAGGTCACCTGTTTATATGGTTGATGCATGCAACACAACAAAGACATAGCTTGATCAATTCACAACATGGGAAAACGACGGTGGTGAGTTCTACTTATCATATTTCACAGGGTCGCCTCACCCATTGGACCTATCTTTACGACTACAAAAGGGCAAATACGAGAAATAAGTAGAGGCGTAGTGATAGGGCCATAGCGGTGCATTCATGCTGACTGAGTTGGAATCCTGTTAGGCTGCTCACATTGGTAGTAACTTAGCTAGTAACATCACATATCTCAAAACAATTTTGACAATGTGGCATGTAACATCAGCATGTTACTACTATAGACATGCTATGTTTTTGTTGTGTTGCATGCATCCATCAACCATATAAACATAGAGTGCGGCGATATGGAGGCCGAGCTCCATGGAGCTCGGTTTTCCAAAAAAAAAAAAAACCCACAATTTTTTTGAAAACAATCATAGTTGTAGATAATACATTGATCTACCATTGTGAAAATTTTCATGACCAAATACCTTGTATTCTGATCTGGGAAAAAAAAGACAAATCGGTAGATCTGAATCGATGAGCAGTGAAAAGTCTTAAAATTTACGGATTTACGGATTCAAAAATTTTGCAGAATTTTTCGAAACAAAAATTTACGGATTCAAATTTTTTTTGAAACCAAGCTCCATGGAGCTCGGCCTCCATTTGGACTTTACGTATAAACATAGACTAATATAGTAGGAAACATGCGGGACTGGCGTTTCTACACCCGAGCACACCAACTCCTGGTGTTTTCGAAAAAATAAAAAAAATAGTAAAAACTTATAAAAAATTCTGAAAATTTTTGGAGACAAGTATATATGAAATGTTCACACTCGTGCAAAGTTGCGGAATGAAAAGACATTTTATGTGCTCTGTAAAAAAAAAACAAAATCAGTTGTCAGAATGAGATCTAAAAACGCATTTTGAAAACACAGATTTTGTCTTTTTTGTACAGAGCACATAAAATGTCTTTTCATTCCGAAACTTTGTACGAGGTTGAAAAATCATATGTGCTTGTCTCCAATTTTTTTCAGTATTTTTATAATGTTTTACTATTTTTTTTATTTTTTTGAAAATACCAGGAGCTGGTGAGCTCGGGTGTAGAATCGAATTTCACGAAACATGCCGGTCTGCGGCGATATGGAGGTCGAGCTCCATGGAGCTAAATTTTCCAAAAAATTAAATCCGCAAATTTTTGTAACGATTTTTTTTAAAAAAAAGCATAGTTGTAGATAATACATTGATCTACCATTGTGAAAATTTTCATGACCAAATACCTTGTATTCTGATCTGGGAAAAAAAAGACAAATCGGCAGATCTGAATCGGTGAGCAGTGAAAAGTCTTAAAATTTTGAAATTTTGCCAGATTTGTCTTTTTTGTGTAGCTCATAATAATACGAATTTGTACTTGAAAATTTTCACAGTGGTGGATCAATGTGTTGTCTACAACTCTGATTTTTTGCAGAATTTTTCGAAACAAAAATTTGCGGATTCAATTTTTTTTTGGAAACCGAGCTCCATGGAGCTCGGCCTCCATTTGGACTTTCCGTATAAACATGAGTGCGGCGATATGGAGGCCGAGCTCCATGGAGCTCGGTTTTCCAAAAAAAAAAATCCGCAAATTTTTGTTACGATAGTTTTTTTTGAAAAAAATCATAGTTGTAGATAATACATTGATCTACCATTGTGAAAATTTTCATGACCAAATACCTTGTATTCTGATCTGGGAAAAAAAGACAAATCGGCAGATCTGAATCGGTGAGCAGTGAAAAGTCTTAAAATTTTGCCAGATTTGTCTTTTTGTGTAGCTCATAATAATATGAATTTGTACTTGAAAATTTTCACAGTGGTGGATCAATGTGTTGTCTACAACTCTGATTTTTTGCAGAATTTTTCGAAACAAAAATTTACGGATTCAATTTTTTTTGAAACCGAGCTCCATGGAGCTCGGCCTCCATTTGGACTTTCCGTATAAACATAGGCTAATATAGTAGGAAGCATGAGGGACTGGCGTTTGTACACCCGAGCACACCAGCTCCTGATGTTTTCGAAAAAATAAAAAAAATAGTAAAACATTAAAAAAATCTAAAAAAATTGGAGACAAGTATATATGAAATGTTCACACTCGTGCAAAGTTGCGGAATGAAAAGACATTTTATGTGCTCTGTACAAAAAAACAAATTCAGTTGTCAGAATGAGATCTGAAAACGCATTTTGAAAACGCAGATTTTGTCTTTTTTGTACAGAGCATATAAAATGTCTTTTCATTCCAAAACTTTGCACGAGGTTGAACAATTCATATGTGCTTGTCTCCAAATTTTTTCAGAATTTTTTTATAATATTTTACTTTATTTTTTTTTTTTTTTTGAAAATACCAGGAGCTGGTGAGCTCGGGTGTAGAATCGAATTTCTCGAAACATGCCAATCTGTCTTGATTCATAGTACTACTTGCCAAGAAAACTAGACCCCAATGAGTCTCCGACGAAGTTGATGTGTCCGCAACTTGCAGGATGCCGGCTGAACGCTAAGATGCTAGTAGCTACGACGACACCATTTTAGATCACACCGAACCCTTTTGTTTCTACTCCATTTTATATGCAGTAACGAGAGTATTCTGAAGAAATACGTACCGATGAGTCCAAACTTGAAGGGCACATCGGGGCCGGGCAACGGCGGCGCGGTGAACCAGAAGGTCCTCACCGTGTGCCCGAACCCCATGGCGTAGTAGTACTTGGCGCCATGCTCGAGCCCGGTGAGGTTGCAGTGGTGGATGAACCCGGAGGTGTAGTTGGCGTAGCGGTAGCGCGTCTGCGTGCCGTGCGCCGAGAGCTCCATCTTCCCCCGCGAGCGGCCGTAGGCCACCGTGCCGTTGCCCGGCTCGCTCGCCGTCACCCACGACACCGTCATCGCCGTGCCCGTCTGGTCGCCCAGCGTGATGTGCACCTGCTGCGGAGCGTTGTACCCCGGCGGCACGCGGAAGACGTCCGCGTCCAGCGGCATGTCCGCCGTCGCCTCGAGTTTACGCCGGTACGCGCTCGTCACGCCCGCGTCCGCCGCCGTGAGGAGCACGGCGAGCGTTATTAGGAGGCTGAGACCACGGCGAGCCGCCATGAATGATGCTGCTGCCCTCCCACCGCACCAAGTCAAGAGACAGAGGAGGGAGCAGAGCGGACAGCGGAGGCTGGAATGAACTGGGAGTGCGAGGGAGAAAGGAACAAGGATGGTTTATATATATATAGGAGGACACGTTGTTCAATCTGGAGCTGCCTCTTTGTTCTTGCGCCCGGCGTTGGGAAGAAGACGAAATTAATGAAGCGCGTCGACGTCGTCGACCGTGTGCGGTGGGCGCGCCGGAGCGAGCGAGAGGCGGGAGACTTTGACCATGGTTAAGCTTAAGCATCGCCGAACATTTGACTGTTAGCCGTGTGATCAGTTGATAATTGAGCCCGAGGAAATTGAACGTTTTGACGCCACGCATTGTGCTTGGAGCGAGAGGCAGGAGACCTTGACCATGGTTGCTGCTTAATTCGTGGGAAATATCCATGCATTGTGTTTGGAGTCGTGTGACGAAGCTGGGCGTGAGTTAGTAACTGATAATTTGGAGATGCGGATCATGCTTCGAGTTGCATTTGATTAAGGACATTGGAGTAGTCGACTCTGACTAAACCCTGGGTCATTTTGTTGAATATATTAGCAATTTAGCATATGATTTAATCCGAAATATTATCATGTAAATCAAGGCGGTAGCAAGTAGACTAAACATGCAAACAAATAATCTAACAGATGAACCGATCCAATCTATTGCAACCGCTGGACAAACGAATTGAATAAACATATCATATAGAACGGACAGGAACACGTACTGAACAGCGGGAGCAGAACCGCTGGAGTTGGTGTTGACGTTGTCGCCCATGTTGAGGTTGCTGAAGAAGTCGCTGAGATCCGGGAAGAAGTTGTCGGTGTGGAGAAACTCGTCGTCCGATGACGACGTCGTGATGCCAGTAGTCGCGCCGGAGCGCTCCCCAAAAACCTGATTGCCCCTCACCCGTACAGGTTGACGAGAGGCAGGGTTCCGGAGGCCTACTGTCCCGACAGTCGGTGCACGCCGACGGACGGGATGAGGAAGACGATGGCGGCGGCGCAATGAACTGGAAGGAGGTAGTCGCGTATGCGTCTGGTGGTGGCGGCTAGGGTTGTGCAGGCGCTTATGTAGTGCGGCTGGAAAGATCGTGGGACGTAGCCCACGTCCGAGTCGGGCCCGCCACGATCCAGAGAGACCGGAAGCAAAACGGGCTGAGTAACGCGTCCGTTAATGACTCATAATTAATGCGAATTAATTTTCCAAACGGCAAAACAAAAGATAAGCTCTCGGCTCGGCTCAATCCCACAACCCACGGCGCGTCGTGACGAACGAACGAGCGAGGAGGAGGAGGAGGAGTGCGCGAGGGCTCTCTCTTGTTCTCACTCACATACAAGCACTAGAACAACCCTCCTTATAAACCACTCCAACTCTCTCCCAACTAGCAATGTGGGACTAAAATTTAGTCTCCCACTATTGCTGCCACTGATTTTTGGGATGGGCCATGTGAGTTTCAGAATTTGATAATGGGCCATGGGCCAAAGGCCAAAGCGGTCCAAATTCCAGCAATCCCCCACAAACTCTCATTGGCACATCTCCTCAATAAGTTTCCAGAACATTGTTTTATATACCGGTATGTCGTGGAGACTGTTAAGTTGAACTTCCACTTAAAGCTTCATATTACACTAGATTGCAACTTGGATAGTGGACTATGCCTTGAACTACAAGTTTTCTGCGCACTAGCTTCATACAAAGCCTAGACCGATACTAGGCTGCCGCGAGGCTTCCTCGCGGTTTGGAGCTTATGCGTCATACTCCAGGGCCTTTCATGAGTTTACTAGAGAGCACCCAACTCTCATAGATTGCGACGTTTAACAATCAGACTCATATAGGTGTGTTCTTCAAAAGATGTTCTGCAGGACAACATCTCAGCTAAAATAAGCCACTTAGAACACATTAAGATAAATATCAACCTGCCATGCAGAATAGGAGAGTATTGCATCTTACGGAGTGGTATTGCTATAAGGATATATACTCTCCTCCCAGCTGACCAACGGCTTGTCTCCCAGCTCTAATTCACGGGATCTCCGATCACATAGAGTAGGTTACCACTGTGGACAACTCATATCGTGGGTCTCAAACCCATCTCCCTCGATGCATTATCTATCACATTACGTGATAAACCCTTTGTGAAGGGATCTGCCAAGTTCATGGTTGTTTGGATATAATCCAACGTAATAACTCCGGAGTTTTTCAGTTTCCTGACAGATTTCAATCTCCTCTTCACATGCCTTGATGACTTCATATTGTCCTTAGAACTGTTCACCTTGACGATCACAGTTTGATTATCACAGTTCATTAGGATTGCGGGTATTGGTTTTTCAACCACAGGCAAGTCCATCAAAAGCTCACGAAGCCACTCTGCTTCAACAGTGGCTGTGTCTAATGCTGCGAGTTCTGCTTCCATAGTTGACCTCGTTAAGATGGTCTGCTTGCAAGACTTCCAAGAAACAGCGCCACCACCAAGTGTAAAAATATAACCACTAGTGGCCTTAATCTCATCAGCATCAGATATCCAATTAGAATCACTATAACCTTCCAGAACTCTCGGGTTTCCGGTGTAGTGAATTCCATAGCTCGCAGTGCCTTTTAAATAGCGCATAACTCTCTCAAGCGCATGCCAATGAACATCTCCCGGATTAGAAACAAACCGGCTCAACTTGCTCACAGCAAAAGAGATGTCAGGCCTCGTGGCACTCGCCAAATACATAAGCGAGCCTATAATCTGAGAATATCTCAGTTGATCTCTAGCAATCCGTTGATTCTTTCGAAGCAACACACTAGGATCATATGGAGTAGAAGAAGGCTTGCAATCACTATACCCGAAGCGACTCAAGACCTTTCCCACATAGTGAGACTGAAGCAGTGTAATCCCACCAATATAATCTCTCAACAGCTTGATGTTCAAGATAACATCAGCTACTCCTAGATCCTTCATCTCAAAACAACGAGATAAGAAATCCTTCACCTCCTTGATTAAATCAAGATTGGTTCCAAATATCAGTATGTCGTCGACATATAGACAAAGAATAACTCCCTCGCCCCCACCATGGCGATAGTACACACACTTGTCAGCTTCGTTTACAACAAAGCCTTCAGCAGTCAAAGTCCTTTCAAACTTCTCATGCCATTGCTTAGGAGCTTGCTTGAGGCCATATAGCGACTTCAATAACTTACACACTTTGCCTTCCTGACCGGGCACTACGAAACCATCTGGCTGCTCCATGTAAATTTCCTCGTCCAACTCTCCATTAAGGAAATCTGTCTTAACGTCCATTTGATGAACGAGAAGACCGTGCGAGGCAGCCAATGAAAGTAGCACTCGTATAGTGGTCAATCTAGCCACAGGTGAGTAAGTATCAAAGAAGTCTTCACCTTCTTTCTGGGTATAACCCTTGGCCACAAGCCTTGCCTTGTACTTTTCAATTGTACCATCAGGCCTAAGCTTTTTCTTGAACATCCACTTACATCCTACAGGTTTGCACCCATAAGGACGATCAGTGATCTCCCAGGTTCCGTTAGCCATGATGGAATCCATCTCGCAACGAACAGCTTCCTTCCAGTAGTCAGCATCAAGTGATGCATAAGCTTCTGAAATAGTCCTGGGTGTGTCATCCACGAGGTACACAATGAAATCATCACCAAAGGACTTTGCAATCCTCTGTCTCTTGCTCCTTACAGGAATTTCAATGTCATCCTCTACTGGATTCTCTACGTGTTCTATCGTAATGGTGGGTATAGGAATCTCAGCCAAATCCTGACTAGACGAAGTAGGAATCTCCTGATTTGATGGGCTAGCCATATCCTTCATAGGAAATATGTTCTCAAAGAAAGTCGCATCATTCGACTCCATAATCGTACCAACATGCATGTCGGATACCTCAGATTTTACTATCAAAAACCTATAACCAATGCTATTAAAAGCATAGCCCAGAAGAACACAATCTACGGTTTTGGGTCCAAGCTTGCGCTTCTTGGGAATTGGTATATTGACTTTCGCCAAACAACCCCAAGTACGTAGGTAAGAGAGTTTCAGCCTTTTCCTTTCCCATTCCTCAAATGGAGTAATGGTTTTATTCTTTGTGGGAACTCGGTTTAGGACATGACACGCAGTCATTAGCGCCTCCCCCCACCATGCCTTGGAGAGACCCGAAGTGTCTAACATGGCATTAACCAAATCAGATAGAGTTCGGTTCTTTCTTTCAGCTACCCCATTTGACTGAGGTGAATAGGGAGGCGTCCTCTCATGGATAATACCATGTTCCGCACAAAACGAATTAAATTCATTGGAAAAATACTCTCCACCACGATCAGACCTTAACCGTTTAATTTTACGATCAAGTTGGTTCTCTGCCTCGGCCTTATAGTTTTTGAAGTAAGTTAAAGCCTCATCTTTTGATTTCAGAAGATACACATAACAATATCTAGTGGAGTCATCAATAAGTGTCATGAAATATTTCTTTCCACCTTTTGTCAACACACCATTCATCTCACAAAGATCAGAATGTATAAGCTCGAGTGGTGTCAAGTTTCTCGGTTCCGCAGTCTTATGGGACTTGCGAGGTTGCTTGGCTTGAACACACACTTGACACTTGGAACCTTTGACAGTAGTAAATTTCGGAATTAAACTCATATTTGCTAATCGCGTCATGCAACCAAAGTTAATATGACAAAGTCGTGAATGCCATACATCAGAATCATTATCGTGGCAAACATGATTAATAACTTTAGTGCAAACATCTGACAAAGATAAGCGGAACAAGCCTCCGCACTCATAACCTTTACCAACAAATTGTCCATACTTGGAAATTACAACTTTATTGGACTCGAAAACCAACTTAAAACCATCTCGACATAAACGCGAACCGCTGACGAGATTCTTATTGATGGAGGGCACATGATGAACGTTCTTCAGTCGCACGATCTTCCCCGAAGTAAACTTCAGATCGACCGTACCAACACCACGAACAGTAGCATGTGACCCGTTCCCCATCAGCACGGGGGAAGTCCCTGTGGCCTGGTAAGAAGAAAACAATGAAGCATCAGCACAAACATGTACATTGGCACCAGTATCAACCAACCATTCAGGTGAATGGAAAACTGAAAGGATGGTAGGAAATATACCGTACCCAGATTCCTTCATCTCAATATCGCCAATGACAACGTTGGCAGTCTTGCCGCCGTTCTCAGGTTCGCGCGACTCATGGCGGTTTGGACAACGAGGAGCCCAGTGACTTGGATCACCGCATATATGGCATGATCCCTTCCGCTGCTTCTTATTGTTGTTTTTCTTAAAGTTGGTAGGCTGAGAAGGCTTGAACTTGCCATTGGACTTGCCTTTACCCTCGGATTTTTTCTTGTTATATTTGGGCTGGTAGTTCTTCTTCTGTACCATGTGGGCACTAGAACCTACCTCAGCAACCCGAGCACGTGTATCTTTTGCTCTTGCCTTCTCTTCCACATCAAGAGATCCGATGAGGTCCGAAACGGAAAACTCCTGTCTCTTGTGTTTCAGAGAAGTAGCAAAATTGCCCCATGAAGGTGGAAGCTTGGCAATGATGCCTCCGGCCACAAATTTGTCCGGTAAAGTACACTTAAACTGCTCAAGTTCTTTTGCGAGCGACTGTATCTCATGAGCCTGTTGAACAACAGAGCGCTCATCAGTCATCTTGTAGTCATAGAATTGCTCCATGACATACAACTCGCTGCCAGCGTCTGAAGCCCCAAACTTGGCCTCGAGCGCAGCCCACATATCCTTGCCGTTGTCAAACGACATATAGGGATCCACAATGGAATCATCAATAATTCCGAGAAGGGCACTCTTAAACATAGTGTCCATCCTCTCAAAGGCTTCCTGCTGTGCAGGATCAAGATCGCCCTCAGGCTTGCCCTTGGTGGCCGCATAGCACTGCATGGATTGAAACCACAGCACTGCTCTCGTGCGCCACCTCTTATAATCCACACCCTTGAAAGGGTTAGGCTTTGTCGACGCAAGAAAAGCAGGTGCAGGAAATTGCCTATAGTCAGGTTTTTGGATTGTTGAATATATTAGCAATTTAGCATATGATTTAATCCGAAATATTATCATGTAAATCAAGGCGGTAGCAAGTAGACTAAACATGCAAACAAATAATCTAACAGATGAACCGATCCAATCTATTGCAACCGCTGGACAAACGAATTGAATAAACATATCATATAGAACGGACAGGAACACGTACTGAACAGCGGGAGCAGAACCGCTGGAGTTGGTGTTGACGTTGTCGCCCATGTTGAGGTTGCTGAAGAAGTCGCTGAGATCCGGGAAGAAGTTGTCGGTGTGGAGAAACTCGTCGTCCGATGACGACGTCGTGATGCCAGTAGTCGCGCCGGAGCGCTCCCCAAAAACCTGATTGCCCCTCACCCGTACAGGTTGACGAGAGGCAGGGTTCCGGAGGCCTACTGTCCCGACAGTCGGTGCACGCCGACGGACGGGATGAGGAAGACGATGGCGGCGGCGCAATGAACTGGAAGGAGGTAGTCGCGTATGCGTCTGGTGGTGGCGGCTAGGGTTGTGCAGGCGCTTATGTAGTGCGGCTGGAAAGATCGTGGGACGTAGCCCACGTCCGAGTCGGGCCCGCCACGATCCAGAGAGACCGGAAGCAAAACGGGATGAGACTCATAATTAATGCGAATTAATTTTCCAAACGGCAAAACAAAAGATAAGCTCTCGGCTCAATCCCACAACCCACGGCGCGTCGTGACGAACGAACGAGGAGGAGGAGGAGGAGTGCGCGAGGGCTCTCTCTTGTTCTCACTCACATACAAGCACTAGAACAACTCTCCTTATAAACCACTCCAACTCTCTCCCAACTAGCAATGTGGGACTAAACTTTAGTCTCCCACTAGTGCTGCCACTGATTTTTGGGATGGGCCATGTGAGTTTCAGAATTTGATAATGGGCCATGGGCCAAAGGCCAAAGCGGTCCAAATTCCAGCACATTTGACTAGGACAGCGTGATATTCTTCATTAGCCAACAATTAATTAATTAAGGCCGAGCAAATTAAACATTTTAAAGCTCGTGTTACATAATTCGCAGGGAATATTCATGGGTTATGCTTGGTGTGTGAATCATATACTAGGAGGATCGAATTGTTTACATTTTGCCTGAGCAAACTGAACATGTTTAATCAAATCCTGCCGTAATTTGCTTGGGGGGATATTCCCGGATCGTGCTTGGAACTCTGATGCGGATCAGGGTTGGAGATTGAGTTTGATTGAGGACATGGGAGTTGACTCTGAATAATTAATCCTGAACACATGCACGCCATCTACTGGGACACTACGATTTTTTACACACAATTTATTGGCTGTAATGAAATCCTAGGAACTTAACCATTTTTAAGCATGTGTTGCGTACTTTGAAGGGAATATCCATGGATGATTCATGATTATGCTCGGAGCCTGTCGATGGTTGGAGCTTCACTGCTTCAGGACCTCTGCAGTTGACCAGGAAGCTGGTCTCGTCTCAATTCAGTCGTGTGGGCGCGCCGCGCCAGAACAAATAGTGGAACATACTACTGTGTATCCTTGACCACTGTATCGGGACAGCACGACGGCGACGTGGAGGGAAAATCAGACGGTAGAAAGGCCACTACCATTTTGAAGTTTGAGCTGATCTTAGCTTTGGCCAGTTCGTGTCATGTGTCTCTGTTTTAACAGCTACTCCCTCCGTTCCTTAATATAAGAGGTTCTAAGAAGCTAATTTAGCTTTCTAAAACGTATTATATCAAGGGACAGGTACCAGCCTACTATTGTACTTTTGGCTTTCAAGATTCTATCTAGCTAGCATTGTTTCAGCAATCACGACAGAGTACGAAGCTAAGGTCACGACATCATGACATGGGGTCTTTTTTCTTCTCTACAGAAGATCAAGCATTCAAGCGCCGATCGGCAACCTCGCAGGCCCCGATAGGCCGATATTAGGTCTTGCCGTGGTTGCGCCATGCGTAGCGTCATGGGCTCATGGCCATACTCCCGCCTGCGCTGTGTACAATGGGCTAGTGCCAGAAGTGGAGCAAGAATCACACATACCTGGCGGCCCGCGAATCCTATATATCGCTCATTAGTGATGGACGATGGATCCGGGATGCATCGCCTGAAGCGCCGCGCGGCTGGGCCGGCCCATTTTCTTCTTCTTTTTCTTTTCTCTTTCTGTTTTCTTTTTCGTAGTTTGTTTTTTTGTTTTCGTTTTCTTTTTTAGTTTTCCTTTTTCTTTTTCGTTCTTCTAATTTTTATATTTTCTATATTTTTTTGTTTCTTTTCACTTTCTATGATTTGAAAAATGTTTCAAAAATTGTTTACATTTAAAATTTCTTATTATGCGAAAATTGTTTAAATTTAAGATTTTGTTCATATATAAAAATTGCTCCAAATCAAAGTTTGTTCCTATTCGAAAATTGTTCAAATTCAAGATTTTTTTGTTCATATTATAAAATTATTCGAAATTCAGGATTTTGTTCACATTCAAAAATTGTTTCAATTCAAGATTTTGTTCATATTCTAAAATTGTTCCAATTCAAAATTTGTTCATATTCAAGAATTGTTCAAATTCCAAATTTGTTCATATCCGAAAATTTGTTCGAATTCGAAAATTGTTCCTTTTCGAAAATTGTTCATATTTAAAATTTGTTCAAATCAAAATTTTGTTCAGATTTGAAAATTGTTCAAATTCAAAAAATAGTTCAAACAAAAAAATCATATTTAATAATTGTTCAAGTTTGAAAATTGTTCATACCATTTGAAAAAAATTCAAATTCGGAAATTTTTATATTTATTTTTTCTTCAGATTTTAAAATGTTCACACTTTAAAACAATATTCAGCTTTAAAAAATAAAAATAACAGTACATTTTTGTATTGGTCCGTTTTTATGGCGGCCCATGAAGCAGCCGTTTCACGCGACGCTACACTTCCGCGTCGCGTTGAAGC
>QRDG01000294.1:0-32438 GCA_012064385.1 Puccinellia tenuiflora | reverse complement strand
GTATCGCCAATGACAACGTTGGCAGTCTTGCCGCCATTCTCAGGTTCGCGCGACTCATGGCGGTTTGGACAACGAGGAGCCCAGTGACTTGGATCACCGCAAATATGGCATGATCCCTTCCGCTGCTTCTTATTGTTGTTCTTCTTCAAGTTGGTAGGCTGAGAAGGCTTGAACTTGCCATTGGACTTGCCTTTACCCTCGGATTTTTTCTTGTTATATTTGGGCTGGTAGTTTTTCTTCTGTACCATGTGGGCACTAGAACCTACCTCAGCAACCCGAGCACGTGTATCTTTTGCTCTTGCCTTCTCTTCCACATCAAGAGATCCGATGAGGTCCGAAACGGAAAACTCCTGTCTCTTGTGTTTCAGAGAAGTAGCAAAATTGCCCCACGAAGGTGGAAGCTTGGCAATGATGCCTCCGGCCACAAATTTGTCCGGTAAAGTACACTTAAACTGCTCAAGTTCTTTTGCGAGCGACTGTATCTCATGAGCCTGTTGAACAACAGAGCGCTCATCAGTCATTTTATAGTCATAGAATTGCTCCATGACATACAACTCGCTGCCAGCGTCCGAAGCCCCAAACTTGGCCTCGAGCGCAGCCCACATATCCTTGCCGTTGTCAAACGACATATAGGGATCCACAATGGAATCATCAATAATTCCGAGAAGGGCACTCTTAAACATAGTGTCCATCCTCTCAAAGGCTTCCTGCTGTGCAGGATCAAGATCGCCCTCAGGCTTGCCCTTGGTGGCCGCATAGCACTGCATGGATTGAAACCACAGCACTGCTCTCGTGCGCCACCTCTTATAATCCACACCCTTGAAAGGGTTAGGCTTTGTCGACGCAAGAAAAGCAGGTGCAGGAAATTGCCTATAATCAGGTTTTTGGATTGTTGAACATATTAGCAATTTAGCATATGATTTAATCCGAAATATTATCATGTAAATCAAGGCAGTAGCAAACATGCAAACAAATAATCTAACAGATGAACCGATCCAATCTATTGCAACCGCTAGACAAACGAATTGAATAAACATATCATATAGAACGGACAGGAACACGTACTGAACAGCGGGAGCAGAAACCGCTGGAGTTGGTGTTGATGTTGTCGCCCATGTTGAGGTTGCTGAAGAAGTCGCTGAGATCCGGGAAGAAGTTGTCGGTGTGGAGAAACTCGTCGTCCGATGACGACGTCGTGATGCCAGTAGTCGCGCCGGAGCGCTCCCCAAAAACCTGATTGCCCCTCACCCGTACAGGCTGACGAGAGACAGGGTTCCGGAGGCCTACTGTCCCGACAGTCGGTGTACGCCGACGGACGGGATGAGGAAGACGATGGCGGCGGCGCAATGAACTGGAAGGAGGTAGTCGCGTATGCGTCTGGGCGTAGCGGCTAGGGTTGTGCAGGCGCTTATGTAGTGCGGCTGGAAAGATCGTGGGACGTAGCCCACGTCCGAGTCGGGCCCGCCACGATCCAGAGAGACCGGAAGCAAAACGGGCTGAGTAACGCGTCCGTTAATGACTCATAATTAATGCGAATTAATTTTCCAAACGGCAAAACAAAAGATAGGCTCTCGGCTCGGCTCAATCCCACAACCCACGGCGCGTCGCGTCGTGACGAACGAACGAGCGAGGAGGAGGAGGAGGAGGAGTGCGCGAGGGCTCTCTCTTGTTCTCACTCACATACAAGCACTAGAACAACCCTCCTTATAAACCACTCCAACTCTCTCCCAACTAGCAATGTGGGACTAAACTTTAGTCCCCCACTAGTGCTGCCACTGATTTTTGGGATGGGCCATGTGAGTTTCAGAATTTGATAATGGGCCATGGGCCAAAGGCCAAAGCGGTCCAAATTCCAGCAGTGACACCACGCGGGCAATGCCCGGCGGCGCCCGCCGGCGGCGGCGGCGAGAGGGGGAGGGCGAGAGGAACTTTTGGCGGCGAGAGGTGGAGGAGCCGCCCGGCCTCGCTCGGGGAGGCGACGCGGGGGCACGCGGGGCGTTTTTTTCCGATCTCGGTACAGGGAGCACCGGAGCTCGCGTGCACGAAATCCCCACTCTATAGCGGAAAGTCATACGTATAGGAGCTTGATTTGGCACAAAGCCAAATCTTTAGTTAATTTGCAACGGAGTGTTTCTTGCGAAGGACGTTGACCGCGCGGCGCCGTAAGGAGCCGTGTGCAAGCTGGCCCACTGGGACGATTATTGTGCTGACGTTCACGGCTATTGAATTGCTGGCGTTGAGTCGAGCACGTAGCTTATTTACAGAGTCAAAGAATTTTATATTCCTTTTGATTTCTGCTCAGTGTCAATCGACGACCCAATAAGGCCAATTAAAGGCTACCTAACTACTCCCTTTGTTCCAAAATATACTTGAACTTTTATTTATCTAAATAAATATAGATGTATCTAAACAGAGTGTGTTTTTAGGAGGAGGGAATAGTTCATTAGCGACGCGAGACTTAGCCTCTACTGTGTGCGCGTACGTAGTCGCAAATCGCAATAGATAGGCGACCAAAGCTAGCATCCCGCGGGAGCAATGGCAGCCCGGCGGTGGCTTTTCCTGCTCGGCCTCATCGGTCGAGTGTGTGGCCAGCCCGTGCCCGACAGCACCGGTTTCGTCAGCATCGATTGTGGCATGCCGGAGCAGGACGGCAGCTACACCGACGAGGGCACCAACCTCACGTACGTCCCGGACGGCGCCTACACCGACACGGGCTCCAACCACTACATCTCTGCCGAGTACTTCGCGGCGTCCTCGAAGCGCTACCTCAACATACGTAGCTTCCCCGGCGCGACGCGGAGCTGCTACACCATCCCCTCTCCCGCGCCGGCCGGGTCCAAGTACCTCATCCGTGCCCTCTTCAAATATGGCAACTACGACCAACTCAACCGGCTCCCTGTCTTCGACCTCTACCTCGGCGTTAACTTCTGGACGACCGTGAACATCACGAGTCCTGAAAGTGCGGCACTCCACGAGATCATCGCCGTCGTCCCGGAGGAGCATGTGCAGGTCTGTCTCGTGGCCACCGGCTCTGGCACGCCGTTCATCACCGGCCTTGACCTGAGGCCTGTGAAGAAGACGCTGTACCAGCAGGCCGACGCGACCCAGGCGCTGGTCCTCGTTGATCGGTACAATTTCGGCGGTGACACCTCTCTGGTTCGGTACGTACGTGTTTAAGTGGTTAGCGTCTTAGTTTGCCTGGCGCAAAATCGAACAAATTTGTTCAACTCGTGCTGTTCAGGTATCCGGACGATCCGTACGACCGCGTGTGGATAAGTTTGAGCCAGCCGGATAAATGGACGGAGATCTCAACCCGAGAGAAGGTGAAGGAGATGCCATCCCCACGCTTCCAAGTGCCCTCCCCCGTGATGCAGACCGCCATCGTGCCGCGCAACGGGTCCACGATCGCCATGGCGTGGGACGTCGTGCCCAACCACGCCTACCCTGACCCGGGGCTCATCACCGTCGTCTACTTCGCGGAGGTGCAGGTCGTGGCTAGCAGCGCCCTGCGCCAGTTTGAGTTGCGCATCAACGACGGCAGGCTCTGGACCAATGACCCCTACACGACGCAGTACCTCACCCCCAACGCCTTCTACGACAGCGCGCCCCGCGAGGTGCCTAGCGGATCCTTCCAACTCACCCTCCGTGCCACGGAGAGCTCCACGCTGCCGCCGATCATCAACGCCATCGAGTTATTCACCGTCGTCTCCACCGCCGACAACAGCACCGACGCCAAGGATGGTAAGTTGACATGTAGGATTATCGATCTTGGTTTACGTACACAGTTCGGTGCACATGGTCTGATTATTAAGGCATTGTTGTGCGTTGTCTTGCGTACGTGCTACAAAAAAACAAAACAAAACAGTTGCTGCCATGACTGGGATCAAGGCTAAGTATGGGGTACTGAAGAAGAACTGGCAGGGTGACCCGTGCGCTCCAAAGACTCTTGTGTGGGATGGGTTGAACTGCAGCTATGCAGTTTCTACGCCTCCAAGAATACAAGGACTGTAAGTTTGAGCTTAATTTTCTGGCATACGGCTTCTCGTACAATGAAGCAACAACATTTCTAGCCGTCTGAACTCTCAACTATTGTGCCTGTTTATGCAGAAATATGTCATTCGGCGGTTTGAGCGGCGGCATACCGTCTTTCTTCGCAGACCTGAAAGCAATCAAGTATTTGTAAGTCGACAATTTAAACCCGTTTTGACAATCAGTTTTGTTGAGTAAACTCACACACATCGTTTATGTTTATATTCAGGGACTTGTCATACAATAATTTCACAGGATCAATTCCCAATGCTCTTTCAGAACTACCCTTCCTCGTGGTGCTGTAAGAAATTCCGCATTTCCTAATTCCCGTTCCATGTTGTCTTTGACATCCAATTATACCGATGCACTGCATAATTTCAACGCTCTTATGAGTTTTCTACTACAATTTAAACTTACACCAAACTATTTAATTTCAGAAGAACTTACTGAAAAGTAGCCACTCACAATATAATAAACAGACTTGAATTTCTTTAATCTCGCATACTACTTACAAAATATATTTATTTTTCCATATTGAAAGTTTTGAATGTCCAGAAACTTTTGAGAAATTCTACCCAATTTTCATGAACTTAATTCTGACACTAGCATTTTGTCCCCATAGAAATTTGTCAGGCAACCAGCTCAATGGATCAATCCCCTCTGGACTCCTCAAAAGAATGCAAGATGGTTCACTGAATCTAAGGTACTTTACCTATTCTACTTTCATTCTTTCTAACATGTTACTTGAAGAATCTCATTAATTAGCCTCCCCATTGATATCTTGTCAGATACGACAACAATCCAAACCTCTGCTCCGATGGCAATTCATGCCAACTGCAAGCAAAAAGGAAGAGCAAGCTGGCACTCTACATTGCTGTACCTGCAGTTTTGCTCGTGGTGATAGCATTGGTGACAGTACTACTCATCTGCTTGCTAAAGCAAAAGAAACAAGGTGAGGCTCTGCTTCGGCATTCATGGGCACACCAATAGTATGATAAATTTTCCCAAATGTGAGCACCACTAATGTTTGCTAGTGCCATTCGCCACTTCTGAAGGATCGGTGAACAGCTCCATTATGCCACAGAGTGAGATGAATACGGGCCACGCAACGGTAAATGATGTCCGTAACGACAATTCACTACAACGTCTTGAGAGCCGTCAGTTCACGTACAAGGAGCTTGCAATAATAACGAAGAACTTCCAGCAAGTACTCGGCCAAGGAGGGTTCGGAAAGGTCTATAGCGGCTCTCTGGAGGACGGAACCCAAGTTGCGGTGAAGTTGCGGTCACATTCTTCCAATCAAGGAGACAAGGAGTTCCTCGCCGAGGTAAAACTTTGTTCACTGTAGTTGATGTTTCAGGGTTAAAGAGACCTCAGAATGAAATTTGATAGGTTATAAATGAACCTTTGTCCAGGCTCAGATTTTGACACGCATTCATCATATGAATCTTGTCGCCCTGATTGGTTACTGCAAGGATGGGGAATACATGGCACTTGTGTACGAGTATATGTCGGAAGGAACCTTGCAAGAGCATCTCCAAGGTATGTAAGTTGTTTAGAAGTATATGTTGTTTAAAAGAAAATGTGTTCTAATCCTTCAAGGAAAATACTAGCTTCTGAGTATAATACCTACAAGGATATTTATTGTTAGTTGACTAGTACTTCAAAGTTCAAACTCCAAAACTGATATTGTTCATCTTACAATGTCGATAATTTTTAGGAACAAGCCGCAATGGAGTATGTCTGCCCTGGACACGTAGACTCCAAATCGCACTTGAATCCGCGAAAGGTATGAATTTGAATGCATTGCCCACTTCTTTGTCGCTGCCAATGTTGTGGTACATTTTATTTTTGAACAAACCTGATCGAGCACCAACCGGCCTGTTAATTCGTGTAATGTGTAGGGCTGGATTATTTACACAAGGACTGCAATCCACCCCTCATCCATAGGGACGTGAAGGCCACCAACATCCTGTTGAACGCGAAATTGGAGGCTAGGATTGCTGACTTCGGCTTGTCCAAGGCCTTCGATAGCAATGACACCCACGTGTATACAAACACAATCGTCGGCACACCTGGGTACGTCGATCCTGAGTACCAGACCACAATGCAGCTAACGACCAAAAGCGATGTATACAGTTTTGGAGTCGTGCTGATGGAGCTGATCACCGGAAAGCCGGCCATCCTGCGGGAGCCCGTGCCCATCAACATCATCCAGTGGGCGCGACAGCGGCTGGCACAAGGTAACATCGAGGCAGTGGTAGATGCGCGCATGCGCGGTAACTATGATGTCAACACGGTTTGGAAGGTTGCGGACATCGCCCTCAAGTGCACCGCACAGTCCTCAACGCAGCGGCCCGACATGACCAATGTGGTGGCAGAGTTGCGAGAATGCATCGAGCTAGAGAATGGACGTCCTCAAGACGATGCAAGCAATGGCTTCTACACCGGTAGCGGTGGAAATGACCCAAATATGGGTTACGATGGTTACACCACAGATCCGTCCACTAATGTGAGCCAGAACAGCACCCCTTTCGAGATGGAGGAGCATAGTCTTATGAGGGTCCCAACAATGTCCACCGGTCCTGCTGCACGTTGAAGACTTGCATGTTTCATTTGTAGTCATGTCAAGTGCAACCACTAATTCTATAGTTTTCTCCTTGAAGTGATATCTACGTTATTTCTAAGCGTTTTATTATACATTAGCGAGTGTGCATCTATAGATGTACATGCATCTGAATGTGCAATTTTTTTTAATGAAGCTGGCGTGTTGGGTCGTCGATGCATGTTTATTGTTCAATAGGCCACTTGTCCCTACAAAAAAAGGCATTATTTGTCCATTTTTATTGCTATAAAGCATATGACCTTATTGATCTCAAATGAAAAAATTATGACTCTACGTGTTAATTTCAACGGAAGTAGATGAAAAACCTAGGGTTATTGCTCATATATTATGTAATCCATATGTATAGTCAACATGATGGGCTAACTTCGGCCTCCTCTTCACTTCGGCCCTAAGCCTACTGGCGACGGCACTCGCTTCAGGCCGTCCGAAGTTAGTTTTATCTTTATATCTTCGTATGAATTTGGATCACATCGAAATAATACTACACCTTGAGAAAAATTCCCTCTTGTAGCATAAAACGAAATTTCACACTAAAACAACAAAGAAACACCTCCGACGCTAAATAGCCTCTTGGGTTAAACAGTTATACCCTAAACTTGAGCAAAACTTAAACTTAGCAACAGAACTTCTTTGTCGTCATACTATCATGAATGCTTATCTTGCGAGGACTTTTACTGTACCCCGAAATAAATTTGGGCCGTCCATTTTTGGTGATCCAATGGCTGCTGTGCGCTGGTACTCCATAATTCAGCCCACGGAGTACCGGCTCGAAATCTCAGCCAAGCAGGTGGAGTACCTCGACCGGAGGGGTAAAATGGTAATTTCTCCTAAAAAAAAATCGATCGATCCTGTCATACGCAGGCGAGGCGGCGGCAGGGTCGTGCTCGATCCCGACGGCGTACGCACGCGAGGCGGCGGCAGGGTCGTGGTCGATCCCGGCGGCGTACACAGGCGAGGCGGCGACTCCCGGCGTACGCGGGCGAGGCGGCGCGGCAGCGATGTATGGCGGCGGGGCGGCGGCGGCTCGCGGAAGAGGAGACGACGCGGACGAGGCGGCGGCGGCAGCGATGACGCGGGCGAGGCGGCGGCTCCCGGCGTACGCGGGCGAGGCGGCGGCTCCCGGCGTACGCGGGCGAGGCGGCGGCTCCCGGCGTACGCGGGCGAGGCGGCGCGGCAGCGATGTATGGCGGCGGGGCGGCGGCGGCTCGCGGAAGCGGAGAAGACGCGGGCGAGGCGGCGGCGGCAGCGATGGTTGGCGGTGGCGGCAGCGATGGATAATCTCAAGATCGGGATGTTCTGATGTTTTTTCCCTCACATTGGCTACTCCTGGTCTATTGCGATGGCAGCCAAAAAGTCTAAAATGCCCTTTCATCACGGACGGTCAGATCGAGAGGTACTCCATCGCATGGTTTTGGAGTACTCTGGGTACTGTAAAAATCGCCTATCTTGCATGCCTTCAGTTTATTTTGTGCAAAGATCAGGCATATAATGATATTTGACATCAATGTGCTTTGTTATCTCATGAAACATCTGATCCTTAGTAAGATATATGACACTTTGACTGTCACAAAACAAGTTAGTACAAGTATCATCTCCACGAAGCTCAGAAAACAAATCTTTTAACCAAACTGATTTTTTACATGCACTACTAGAAATCCCCATATTTCTGATGGTGAAATCTAATACCTAACGACCCGTCGTCTGATATACTAATAACCGACGGTGGTGGTTACGGCTGAAGGTGAGCAACATCCTCTCGGGTATGAGCACCAATAACCGACAGTATATGTTATTTACCGACCGTAAAAATAACTCTCGGCTATCCTATATCATACCTAACGGCTAACCTTGTACGGGCGGCTATTACTGTTCATAACCGACGGGGAAAAAGAGACTCTCGGCTATCGACTATAATGCGCGGCGGTTTATACTAATAGCCTACGGTGATACTTTCATGGTCAGGTACTACTGCGTATAACCGACGGTTCTTAGGTAGCCTTCGGTTATAGACGTAAATGCCCGATGGGTGTAATATAACCGTCATTTAGCTTTTCAAAATATTGTCGTCCTGAATTACATTCGCCTCTTATACGTCACCCCTCGGTGATAGAAATCACTGAGAGTCTACTTATAGATGACGGTGTTGAAAACTTATCCGGTATAACATGTTTCGACATGTACCGACGTCGGTTATTTTAAAACTGACAGTGCTTGTTGCCTCTCATATATAAGAAGACCGAAGGGTTGGCTACACCATCGGCAATTGCGCTAACCGATGGTTTGGCTTTCGCTTCAGCTATAATTAATACCGACGAGACAATAAACCATAGGCAAATATAAAAACCGACAGGGAAAAATAACGATGGAAACAGTAATACCCGAGTGTAAACCGTCAGCCATAAGTGTTGCAGAGTACTCGCCAGACCGCCGGTGGCCAAACCATGATCGGCGGTTTCCCATCGGTCTATTACCCTGGCTAATATGTTACCCGACTGTACCATCGGTTATAAACGAAATGGCCGACCGAGCATAGCCGACGGGAGATGTCCAACGGTTCACCGTCACTTATAAACATATCCGACGGTAAACTTAAATAACCGACTACAAGTTCACCCTGGTTATATTGCAATATCTAGTTGTTATGCTTCAGCAATAGCCATGTACTCTATTTTAGTGGTGGACTGGGCAACAACTGGCTGCAGCGTTGCCCTCCAACTCATGGCACAACCACCAAGCCTGAACACATAAACTAGGGATCTCCTCTTATCCAAATCGGATGCAAAATCTGAACCCATATAGCCTATGAGGCCCTCATCAGGCTTGCCAAACTTGAAGCAAGCATTTGATGTGCCACAAAGAAGGTAACTGAAAATCCATTGAACAGTCTTCCAATGTTATATCGGGGTTAGCCATGTATCTACTAACCAAACTCATGGCATATGATAAATCAGGGCGAGAGCAAACCATGTCATACATTAAAGAACCAACATCACTAGAATATGGAACTCTAGACATGTACTCAAAATTCTCAACATTGTTAGGACATTGTAAAGCTGACAATTTAAAGTGAGGAGCGATAGGAGTACTAACATACTTTGCATCATGCATTTAAAACAATGAAAAAGTTTCTTAATATAACTTTGCTGACTAAGAAATAACAAACCAGAATTTATGTCTTGAGTAATCTCTCCATACCGAGATTTTATTTAGCATCATCAAGATTTTTCATCTCAAACTCACTACTAAATTGTGCATTCAACCTAGCGATTTTTTTCTTGCTATTGTCAGCAATCAACATATCATCAACATGGCTATTGCTTCGCTCTGTCCGAAGTTAGCTTTATCTTTATATCTTCATATGAATTTAGATAACATCAAAATAACAGTATATATGTAATTTCCTGCGGGGTAATATTACGATCTTATGTCCAGCGGAGAGTCCCACTAAAATTCTCAAATAAGTTAGTTAGCCTTACTTATCCATATTAGCATTGGGTTCTTGAGAAAGATCACGACACATTGAACTTCAACAAAATTTTCTTTCGAAAAGAAGGTAAAGACTCCTGGTCAAGATGCACATCTTATCTTATATTTACTAATTGTAGGCACCAAAGGAGCCTCCACATTAATCCACGTCATTAGAATTAATTTAGCTGTTAGATATTGGTTTAGCGGCTAGGATGCACCGTATTAAACAATTAAATATGATACGTTACAAAATAATCTGTCACGACAAACGGACACCCTATCGTGCATGCAGAAACAAAAGTAGTGACGCGGATGCAACCTGGACTCATGAAGTAAGAAAAAAAACTAATATCATCCGGACTCGGGAGTTTAAACGATAATAGCCCCAACTCATGGTATTGAATAGGGGCGAATAGCTCCTATGCGACGTTTTTCCGAAGAATTGGACAGGCAGCGACATAGTTGCTCATAATAGCTCACATGCGGCATCTTTTCGAGCAGTAATTGCTCCACGGCGACATGGCCGTCAAGTCATATTCCCCACGCTGTAACCCAGGTTTTGACCGATACGTGGAGTAATTTTTCTCGAGTGGGACCCATGCGTCAGCGAAACCGGCCTCTGTTCGTGGGGGGATCGTCTCTGCCACGCGCCGGCGTCCCGCGGAGCTCACTCCTCTGTCCCGTCGTCTCGGTTTCTCCGGGCTGGGGGAAATTATCCTGGCGACGGCGAGTCGAGCGGCGGCAATGGTGCGGGCGAATCGAGTTGTGGCAAAGAAGCGGGCGATTCGAGCTGCGGCAATGGAGCGGGCGAGTCGAGCTGCGGCGAGGGGGCGGGCGACTGGAGCGCCGGCAATGGAGTCGAGCAAGTTGGCGGTGAGTCCAGCGGCGGAGGGAAGAGCGGCCGCGCTAGTCCAGCGGCGGCACCCGGAGTCGAGCAAGCTGGCGGCAAGCTGGTGCGTGGAGGGAGCGGCCAGGGAGGATGGAGGATGGGGTGGTGCGGGTACACGGTCGCAGAGGCGACCGGCGGCCCGATTTGTGTCTCGTGCAGCGGCGAGGGATTCCATCTATCTCGACGGCAAGCGACCCTACCGGATTTCAGTCCAGCAGGTACTGAAGCAGGCGTGGAAGCGTCACGGCTACTACGGCTGCAAGGGTTTTCCGCTCGGCGGTGATTCGCCGATCCTGGACTTCGATGCCGCGTTGAGCCTACAGGCTTTCAGCCTAGTTGCCGGGATGGCGACGGACAGATTGGTCTGCTCCGAAATCCTCTGCGAGATGAAATCGAGCTAGAAGATTGTGCTGTAGAGCCATGGCGGAGGGAAGATTGTTCTGCAGAGCCATGGCGGAGGGAAGATCGTGCTGCGCGCATTATGTAAAACTAGTCTAGTGAATTTTGTTAGGTGCCTGAAACCATTTCAGGCAGTGTTTGCCCAGCGCTGGGAGCGTGTGGTGGTAGTTCTTTTGCGAAATGGCAATGTAAGCAGTACATCGAACACCTTGGAGGCGTGCTGTGGACGTGCCCTGGACGTGCTCTGGACGTGCCGTGGCACGTTCCGGTAGGTGAAACCTAGTTTTTGTGGGTGAAACCTTGTAAACAAAATGTAAATTATTGTGTTACTGGTTTTAGTGTTCTTTGTGGCATTCGCACGCCGTCAGATTGTGGCACGCACACTGTCGAACACCTTTGGGAGCGCGCTCTGGGCACGCCCGATTGTGGCATTCACACGCCGTCGGATTGAAAACGAGTTGAAAGAGTTGAAACGTTGTCAACTAGGTAGAGGCTTATTTCATCTATAGACAAAATGCTTTAATTTTTTATTTAACTTACCAAAATTTAAAATGCTTTAATTTCATGTTGCAAATCCAAAACCACCTCTCTTCACACATGAGAGTTCATAGTTTGAGATGTGTGATTTCACACCATATTGAAGCATTTCCTGTTTAATATGTGTCTAGACCTTGTTTATCAGTTGGAGATGTTAGTACATGACAAAATAAGACCATGTGCACTGGATTTGCATTTTTTTGAGGTTTTTTGAATATTTCATGATTATTTTGAATTCGGTCAAACCTAAATTTGACCAACATTTAAACAAGTTTGAAACACCAAAATGGAAAAGTAAGCCTGGATCCTTCTTAGTCACACCAAAATGAAGGTTTGGTGAGGTTTTGGACAATTTCATGTTGCAAATCCAAAACCACCTCTCTTCACACATGAGAGTTCATAGTTTGAGATGTGTGATTTCACACCATATTGAAGCATTTCCTGTTTAATATGTGTCTAGACCTTGTTTATCAGTTGGAGATGTTAGTACATGACAAAATAAGACCATGTGCACTAGATTTGCATTTTTTTGATGTTTTTTGAATATTTCATGATTATTTTGAATTCGGTCAAACCTAAATTTGACCAACATTTAAACAAGTTTGAAACACCAAAATGGAAAAGTAAGCCTGGATCCTTCTTAGTCACACCAAAATGAAGGTTTGGTGAGGTTTTGGACAATTTCATGTTGCAAATCCAAAACCACCTCTCTTCACACATGAGAGTTCATAGTTTGAGATGTGTGATTTCACACCATATTGAAGCATTTCCTGTTTAATATGTGTCTAGACCTTGTTTATCAGTTGGAGATGTTAGTACATGACAAAATAAGACCATGTGCACTGGATTTGCATTTTTTTTGATGTTTTTTGAATATTTCATGATTATTTTGAATTCGGTCAAACCTAAATTTGACCAACATTTAAACAAGTTTGAAACACCAAAATGGAAAAGTAAGCCTGGATCCTTCTTAGTCACACCAAAATGAAGGTTTGGTGAGGTTTTGGACAATTTCATGTTGCAAATCCAAAACCACCTCTCTTCACACATGAGAGTTCATAGTTTGAGATGTGTGATTTCACACCATATTGAAGCATTTCCTGTTTAATATGTGTCTAGACCTTGTTTATCAGTTGGAGATGTTAGTACATGACAAAATAAGACCATGTGCACTGGATTTGCATTTTTTTTGATGTTTTTTGAATATTTCATGATTATTTTGAATTCGGTCAAACCTAAATTTGACCAACATTTAAACAAGTTTGAAACACCAAAATGGAAAAGTAAGCCTGGATCCTTCTTAGTCACACCAAAATGAAGGTTTGGTGAGGTTTTGGACAATTTCATGTTACAAGTTTTTTTTTGTCTGTAGTGTTTTATTAATATCAAACACGGCCCAACCACGGCCTCGCCACGGCCCAACGCCACGGCCGACCGCCTCCCGTCCCCTTCTTATCCACGGAAATGTGTCGTGCCCTAGCTATTATCTCAGCCGCTCCCACTGCCGCCGCCGCTCCGATTTGCTCGCCGCCGGCGACGAAATCCACATCCAGCTACAGATCCAGCCCCGCCGAGCGGCAATGTTCAAGTGTCTGGGTTCAAGCGCGGGCCGCGGTGGCCATTCCGGTGGCGGGAACCGCTCCGACGAGGAGCGGAAGGGGCGGAAGCGGCGGCCCCCCACTGACCCCGTTCGCGCTGGCCGGGTTGCTTCCGACGGTGGTCGGAAGCGCGGCGCGCGCAGGTTCACCAACAGGGGCGGCAGCCGCTACGAGCATGTAAGCTCCTCCGGCGCGGGGAGCTCCTCCATCGCACGGGCACCGCTGCCGCCGCCCAAGAGGGAGGAGGAGGAGGAGGAGCACGCGCCCCCACGCGCCGGGCTCCTGCCCGGGGACTTCGCCGACGACGAGCACCTCGACTGGATCACCGCCGAGGTGATAGAGCGCAGCAAGCAGCAGTGGCAGGAGGAGGAGGCAGACCGTCAGATGAAGATGGAGCTCGAGCAACGCCGCGTCCAGGCCGCGATCCACGAATCCCTCCACCCCGTCATCGAGCTCAGCTCCGACTCGGACTTCGACTTCGACTTCGACTCCGACTGAGCGGCGCGGGCCGCCGCCTCGTCGCCACCGCACACCCCGGGGCTCCGGTGTGAGCCCAATTTTGGGTCGTAGCTAGGGGTAGGAGCAGCGGTATCCCATTTTTAGTTTATCTTTGTGTGGCTTTTGATCCGATGAGCCTACGAACTTAACTAATCTGTGTGTAATGTAATTCAGTTTAAAATTTTAGTTTATCTACTATATGCGTCTGCTTGTTTATTTTATCTGCATTTATTTATGTTTTGCCTCGCCGGCGTTACCGCGCTGCGTCGCCATCGCCGGAGAAGAAGAAGAAGCAGAAGTAGAGAATGCGTGCGCAGGGGAAGAGTCGCCGGAGAAGAAGAAGCAGAAGCAGAGAATGCCCGCGCAGGGAAGAGATGTAACGGTCATCGCTGCTGACCTGGACAATTGTGGGTCCCACCCGGCTCCCCTTAATCCTAACTGACTGCGATTAAGAGCAATGTCGCAGCAGAGCTATTTGTGCTCAAAGAGATGTCGCGTCTGAGCTATTCCAACCAACGACGTCGCTATGCATCCATTTGGTGGGAAAGACGTCGCATAGGAGCTATTGACCCATTGAATAGATGGCGTACTCTCCTTCAAAGAAAAATAAATAAATGGCGTAGTCTAGCTGAACAGGTACACTTTGTGGGACTGCCTAATGATCATCTAGCTGAAATTGGAATTCGCCATAAGTCACTTTTTCCTCTTAGTAATTCATTCTGTCAGTTTTCACGCCTAGTTTTTCCACCAGGTTTTTTCAGTCAATTCAGTCAGACAAACAAAAACCAATGATAGTCAATTCGGTCCGGTTTTTTCACCAGGATTTTTCAGCTAGTGAGATCCTTGTTTCCCCATTCCTGAAAAATACAAAGCTGACACAACTGAAACAACGCATAGATAATTCACAACACCCAACACCTAATCACTCATCATGAGGTGCAGACTGAGAGAGAGTTTGCCATTCATCGTCCAGAACTCAGTAAATAGCAACTTGTCAAACGGCACGAGAGGGATCGACGGGAGGCAAGCTGGGAGAGATTTCACGTCATGGAGCATCAGCCTGGTTCCCATGCAAGGCACATGCATTATGTGCGTTCTTTCTCCAGCTAGTGAACGAATTGTGCGACACATTTTTCTTGAGGCTCTTTGCATATTAGACTCTAGGTCGGCATGCATCTGATTGGGCATCAACATCCATATACATCTCATCGTCCGCCACACCTTTCCCTGAAAAACAGATTTCATTCCTTAAGTTCCAAGCAAGTACTCCAAAGAGCAGTCCAAAGAGCAGTAGTAGTACAAATGTTAATAGCAGGAATAGGTGAGAAAGACCTTGGCAACCAAACAGTAACAGAACATGTGAGAGAATGAAATGAATGAGAAAATGAAATAAAATGAGTGACTGAGCAAAACTGAAGAACAGAGCAAATGATAAAATAAATTTAATGAGAGACTGAGAAGAATGAGAAAATAATTACTGAGAGGAAAGTAAATGAGAAACAAATCACTAAGCAAATGAATAAAGGAGATTGAGCAAGACTGAGCAAATAACAATGAAAGACTGAGAAAATGAATGACATCAATGAAAATGACTAAAACATAATATGAATGAGTACTGACTGCACTGACTACCCTGTTGTATTTTTCAGAGAATGAGGACTGACTAAAATGATAACTAAAGAATGACAAAAATGATAACTGAAAGAAATGAGAACTGATAGATGATCAGCGCAGACTGAACAATAAATTAAATAAGACTAAGGACTGAAGAAATCAAATGAATGAAGAATGAAATGAAAGAAAAAATAAAAATACTGAAAGCTAATAGATAAATTATAAGAAAACTGAAGATATATTAAGGAAATGAGGACTAACAAAAATAAGATGATAATAAATACTAAGATAATAGCTGAGAAACTAAAGATAACTGAACTGAGAAAATAAAGAATGACTCTGAGACTTAGAGAAAGAGAATAATGAATGAAGAACTCGAGAAACTGAGAGAATGCATTTTTCTAATTCTACGGTCCCTGAGTCTCAGCTTTTCAGTGACTTAGTTTCTCAACTAGACTCTGTTTTTCAGTTTTCAGTCCCTCTCAGTTTTCTAAGTCATTGTTATTTTCAGTCTTTCGATCTTCATTTCTTTCTTCCATCATTCTAAGTCATGTTGTCATTCTTTCTCAATGTTCTCAGTCTTGTTCTTCAGTCTTTTTTAGTCTTTTAGTTTTCATTTCTTTCAGTCCTTCTCTTGTTCTTCTATTTTTCAGTCTTTCTTAGTGTCCTAACTTTTGTTCTTCAGTCTTTCAATCTTCAGTTCTCTTAGTCCTTAGCTTTTCAGTACTCAACTTTTCTAAGTCATTTTCTTAAATTATTTCAGTCATTCTCAGTTTTCTATGTCATGCTCTCCAGTCTAGTTACTTTGAAATCTTTAATCTTCATTTCTTTCGGTCTCGTTAGTCATTTGTCTTATTCTTCAGTCCGGAGTTAATATTTGTCTTATTCTCTGTTTTGTTCCTGTTCAGTCATTCAATTTCCTGTACCTCAGTTTTTCAGTCACTCATTCCTTGTTTTTTCATTCTTTCACTGGATCGGTTTATTGATTTTCTTCAGTTTTGGATCATTTTGGCATTTTTATTTATATTCGATGTTGACTTACCGACACATGCTGCCATAGTTCAAGCCTGAGTGGGATCACTACAGGGGGAATATCAAGGATACAAACCATATGTTAACATATGTTTTCATTTACATTTTTAGCTCAATAGCCTTGCATCTGGTGGAATGATTTTCTAGTTGCCCTGTTAGCTTAGTTCTTATATCTGATGTATATCCTTTCTTTTTCTGTGCAAGAATCGTTTATAGCAGTGGGTGGGTTTGCGCTTGTTCAGTTCTTCTTCCTCTGGCAGATTATTATGAAGGTATCATCTTCTAAGGTATCATCTTCTACATCCTTTCTTTCATTTTTGCAATGTCGTTTCCATGTAGCAGTGTGCTTTGTAGCTCATAGTTATTAATTAGTAAAAGTAGAAAAACAGGATACTATGTTCTATATGAATATGCTTTTGCGTTATCGCAACACATATAGCTGGTCTCAATTACAAGAACTATCAAAGCAGCTCAAAGTATTTTCTCTATCATAACATATGTTATGTGAAGTACATTATTTTGTCATACACTCCTCATACAGGCGCTATTTCACTAGTAAGGTTTTGCGCCTTTTCTACTTCAATTTGCTGACGACCCTCATGAGTAGCTTTTGTTTTCTTCCCTTTCTTGCTTGATTTTTTTGCTAGAGTCTGTACCTGCATCAGGTGGTAGTAAATGATGTGTTTCAGTTCTCTCTTATTCTACATATAGGTACAAATAGTAACTCTTTGTTATGATGAAAAAATAACTCTTTGTCTCTTCTTGCTAGTAGTGCGGTATAGCGACACAATAGCTACAGAAAACCCAACCTCAAATGAGTACATGTTGAAGAACTGGTGTGCTTCTCTCAACAGAAAACCCAACCTAAAATGAGTTATGGTAGTTGCAAGAGAAGTGTTGGGCTTGTTTGTGTTTGAATGTATACCTGCCATCTTTCAGATTTTGAGAAATGACTTTGTTTCTTGCCTTGAATAACTTGTTCCTTTCCTTTAAATTTGTCTGCACATAGGTCCTACAGTACACACAAGGAAAATTCAATGTTTAATAGCAGAATCTTTTTTGAAGATAAATTCAGTTCCTCTACCATTCTTCTGGTTCTACTGTGTTTTTTTTTTTGGCTAGCTGTGTCAGGTAATTGAGCTACCTCATCTAGGTAAGCTCTTGTGAATAAGCTAGCTAGATCTCTGTTTTTGGGCTGTGCATGTGTGCTGGTTGGTTTTGCAATGACATACACGATTTGATGCACTGACGCACATGCTAGGTAGTGTAGCTAAACTGCATGGGTTCTGGCTTTGTTCCTTATCTTTTCTGATGTGCGTTGTTCTTATCATGCATGGTACAAACCTGACAGCTAGTTGGCTAGTTCACCCCTTTTCATACTTGGTTTTGTCTAACTGACAGCTTAATACGAATTTTTTGGAGTAGGTAGCAGGCAGATGAGTAAGGGTTGAGGGATTTAAGTACCAGAACTTGCAGATCTCCTTGTCCCCGCTGCAGGTTAGCTCCCTGTATAGCCTTATTCTCTTCCCCCATCTGAGATTTATAGCCTTTGTCCGCTTCTTTTAATGTCTTCATTTTTTTCCTCTAATTTCTTGGTTTCGCTGGATCTCTCTCTCGTATCATGCTTTTGCAGCGCTCATTTGTGGTGTCTTGGAGGAGAAGAAGATGGGGACACTACCTGGCTCCTACGGGCATGACAATTGAAGAAGCAAAAAAGGCCAATTACCTTCAAATGTTGCTGACAGTAGAAACTGAAGAAGCGAAAACACAAGACTGAAGAAATGAGGGGATCTAAAAAGGCCCAATTTAACATGTAGAATTTTCTGCCTGTTGATGAACTACAAAACAGACAGTTTGACAGGATCATGTCTGGTGTCGTATTTTTAGTAATGAGAGTCCGTACAGCTGTCAATTTATAATTCGGTACAAAATGTGTCTGTTACACAATTGAAAAACAGCCATCTGTTTGCTAGACACTCCAAACCAATGATAGTTTTTTCATTTTAGTAATTCATTCTGTCAGTTTTCACGCCTAGTTTTTCCACCAGGTTTTTTCAGTCAATTCAGTCAGACAAACAAAAACCAATGATAGTCAATTCGGTCCGGTTTTTTCACCAGGATTTTTCAGCTAGTGAGATCCTTGTTTCCCCATTCCTGAAAAATACAAAGCTGACACAACTGAAACAACACATAGATAATTCACAACACCCAACACCTAATCACTCATCATGAGGTGCAGACTGAGAGAGAGTTTGCCATTCATCGTCCAGAACTCAGTAAATAGCAACTTGTCAAACGGCACGAGAGGGATCGACGGGAAGCAAGCTGGGAGAGATTTCACGTTATGGAGCATCAGCCTGGTTCCCATGCAAGGCACATGCATTATGTGCGTTCTTTCTCCAGCTAGTGAACGAATTGTGCGACACATTTTTCTTGAGGCTCTTTGCATATTAGACTCTAGGTCGGCATGCATCTGATTGGGCATCAACATCCATATACATCTCATCGTCCGCCACACCTTTCCCTGAAAAACAGATTTCATTCCTTAAGTTCCAAGCAAGTACTCCAAAGAGCAGTCCAAAGAGCAGTAGTAGTACAAATGTTAATAGTAGGAATAGGTGAGAAAGACCTTGGCAACCAAACAGTAACAGAACATGTGAGAGAATGAAATGAATGAGAAAATGAAATAAAATGAGTGACTGAGCAAAACTGAAGAACAGAGCAAATGATAAAATAAATTTAATGAGAGACTGAGAAGAATGAGAAAATAATTACTGAGAGGAAAGTAAATGAGAAACAAATCACTAAGCAAATGAATAAAGGAGATTGAGCAAGACTGAGCAAATAACAATGAAAGACTGAGAAAATGAATGACATCAATGAAAATGACTAAAACATAATATGAATGAGTACTGACTGCACTGACTACCCTGTTGTATTTTTCAGAGAATGAGGACTGACTGAAATGATAACTAAAGAATGACAAAAATGATAACTGAAAGAAATGAGAACTGATAGATGATCAGCGCAGACTGAACAATAAATTAAATAAGACTAAAGACTGAAGAAATCAAATGAATGAAGAATGAAATGAAAGAAAAAATAAAAATACTGAAAGCTAATAGATAAATTATAAGAAAACTGAAGATATATTAAGGAAATGAGGACTAACAAAAATAAGATGATAATAAATACTAAGATAATAGCTGAGAAACTAAAGATAACTGAACTGAGAAAATAAAGAATGACTCTGAGACTTAGAGAAAGAGAATAATGAATGAAGAACTCGAGAAACTGAGAGAATGAGTAAAGAGAGTGAGAAAAAACAAGAAGAAAGGAGAATTAGAAAACTGAAAATGATAGCACCGAGAAAATAAGAGAAGGCTGAGAAAATAAATACTGAGGGAATGATAATGATGAATTGTACAAAATACTAAAAAAATGAAGAATGAGAATGAACAAATATCTCCTTACTAAAGAATCCAAAAAGAGCATCCTGACTAGACTTATGCGTCCTAAACAACATGCATATACATATAGGTGACAACGCCGGTAACACACTAAAATTGACGAAAAAAACTAACCATTACTCTCTGGTTTACAATCCACAAACTAGTGGAAAAATAATCATTCCAGACATCTTCACTCTAATACTTTTGAACAGGCTGGCGAAGGTTTCTATTTTGTTGGAGAACAGTGCAGTTCAGTTCTTAAAGAGAAATTACAGTACCTAATTGGAGATGAGGAACCTACACCTCAAACAGATGAAGTCGTTATGGTGCTGCAATTGCAGGTCTTGGAAGTTACACATTCCGAGGGGGTACTATTGTTTCATTCAAACACTATGTAAAAACTCAACCTCGGCTATGCAGGTTCCGCTAAGAGCAAATGGCTGTGTATTTTCCATTTGAAGATCTCGGTCACAAGCCCTTAGGTGTAGCAGACTATTTTGGACTATTTAGTAAGTATACTAGTTCAATGCAATTTCTAAAGTTAGGGAATACAAAAATGCTACTATTGTTCTGGTACTAAAAGTACACTGCTTTGTCAATCTGTACTACGCTATGATGGATGCAGGGCATGAGAAAAAATGGGACAACAAATGATCTAGAAATGGCAAAATTCTTGTCTGACATAGTACAGTAAAACCTACTTGGCATTCTTTGAAAACCAAGAGGAAAACATTCTTCATATATATATACACACATTCCAGTTTGGCATTCTTCAAAGTGCAGGATGAGCATATGCAAAAAAAAAATTCTACATTAGATACCTGGTGCAGGCACCAGGAAATTGTATCTTCATTAACATGACCATGGTATAGACTGAATATGTAATATGCTCTACAAAGTTTCACTCTACAAAAAAAGTTTCACTGAGGATCTCATGTTTGACACAGGAAGGTATGATGAATCAAAGTGCAAATCTGCTATATCAGTGACTACATTTGAGGTTGCTGCTATGGATGATGTATCATCACTCTTATTACTACCAGTTTACATTACCCAAACCCCACAACGGATAGATAGAAATGATTATTACCAGCCAGTTGCAAGTTGCAACCACCACTACGACAAAATGAGTGCTCAGACAGAAACCTAAATCTGACGTCTACAAAACTGATAACACATCAGACCTGCTTGTTTTGATGCTAATCTCACACTCACACCAGCAAACCCGTGGGAATTCAACCCCAACTCAACACACGATCCACAAAACAAGCAAGATCCCCACTACATCATGACCTAAAATTGACTTATACAATGGAAGCAAAAAAAATCAAATATCCACCCGCAACCCCAAGCCCCACTTGCCTTCGTCATCCTCCACCCCACCCCCACTCCCCTCTGCTAAAATCGAACTCGCGCGCTTCCTAAAAAGTCCACCAGCATCTGGGACAAAAATCATGGCGAACGGAGAAAAATCAAAAAGGGAAAAAACGTACGTACAACATCGACGGAGGAAACGACCTCTAGTGGCCCGATCCTTCGCTCTCCCCGCGCGTGCTCGGGGAGCAATCGCCGACGACCCCTCCGTCATGTCCCTCAGACCTCTCTATCTCCCTTTATGTTCAAAATGAGCAACAAGAGGATCGTTTATGTGACTGGGGGAGAACGAAGGGACACGCTAGCTGAAGGTGGCCTCCTGGTTGAAATTTCGCCGGAGGAGATCGTCGGCCCTCCGCCTCCTCTCCTTCGATCGAGCTCAACGAAAGGGGAATTGTGAAAAATAGAATGAGAGTATGAGACCAAGCGGCAGCCATGGCGCACGGAATTCAGAAATGAGGAAAACCGGTTCGCGAAAACCAAGTGAGAATAAACCGCCGTCCCGAAAAGATCGAGACAAAAAAGAGGACGCACGGAGATTCGTGCAGGGAATGAGATGGACGGTCAGAGATCTGACTGATGGCCAATTCCAAAATCAGCTAGCTTAAAGATAGAATAAGTGTAATTTTTCATCAACTTAGCTCTCCCGTTTGCATCGCCAGTCTATTGTGTTCTGACGTTCAGAGCTCTATATACGCTGCAATAGATCTAGAAAAAGGTCACGATTCAGTCTGGCCTCTGACGGATCATTTTCTTCTCTAAGCTGTTATCATCTCAAGATTACAAGTTCCAGCCATGCTGCATTGCATTTATTTTTCTTTCAATTTGTGAATCGCATGATTGTTGACGCAGGAGAAGCAGATCTCCAAGCACAAAAGAAAAGAAAAAAGCTGATCGGCCGGCCGGCCGGCCGCGTACGGGATGCCGCCGGCGTGTGCAAGGAATTGCGGTACCAGACATAAGGTATATGGGGTACTCTCCTATGCAAATTCTGTACTAAAATATTTTAGTATTACGGTGGTGAGTCCCTCCCGTGTACCATTCTTTGCTTCAGACCAATTCTGAGTAGGTCAGTCATATCATCTTTATTAGAATATTCATTACCGTGCTCTCTCTAGATCTGTATACTGCCCATTTTAAGATTTACTATTTTCACATGTTAGCAGAACGTGCTCAATGTGATTCTCCTGCGTGAGCAAGATGTATATCAGATGATTTTTCTGGGCTGATTTGCGAGAACTGTGTGCTGACATTTGGTTTTGCGGCGACAAGGGTAAAATTAATGATGTAGCTGTACCTCTTGCATTATTGATTAAAAATACTGTGCCTGAATTAGCTGTGTAATTTTTCCATAGATCTGTGCTATATTTTGAGGTAGCAATTGTAGTACTTTCGATATGCCGGTTTGACCAGTTTCTTCGTCATTTGCATGCCGGAATGCCAAACGTACTTGAAGTCTCAATGCATAATTATTTACCTAAGTATTTGTTGTTGTGTGCAGAGTTTTCTTGCAGATTATCATTGACATGGGTAATTTTTATGTATTATATGATTCCGAGTGTAGTAAGAGTTCACGGTTTCCCTTATTTCTCTTAAAGGATTTTTAAGCTCAGTTAACTTAAAGGTTGTCCACTATATCCTCCCTGTTGCATCCGTGTTTGCATTTTACAAATAATGGTGGCATCCCGTCCCAACTTTTAATGGCCAAGATGATCATCTTTAGCCTAAAGAACTATATATTATTTTCAAGATAACCTTGGAATTGTTAATAACCAAGAATATGTCTAAAGGTAAGGATGATCCATTTTCAAGATAATCTTTTAACATGTATTCTTTAGGCTAATGAAATCAAACATGAGCTACGGCTTACAAGCTATATTGATGATGTTTCAGGAGCCAGAGTGACATGAACTCATCCATGAGAGGTGTCTGAACATAATAGTGCTATTTTCAGGTTTAGAAAGAGTCACCTAGATCCACAAGACTAAGAAAAGTGATTCCTTAGAAAAGAGGACATGGAAGGGCCTAAGTTAACAGATTAAAATCCTTTTACACTTCCATTCATCGGTATTCCAGAATATTATATATAAAGATTTGTTTGTAAAATGACTAGCCCGTGCAGATGCACGGGTTGACGACTAGTAACTATAATTGAATACAAGCAAGAGAAACCTACTTGGGCCCATGGGTCTATCACGTGAAGGTCTTTGTGCGGACCACGGAAAATGTGTGTCCCAAGTTAGAGAAAACATGGGAGGAAATTTAGTGCGTGGATTGATTGCTCCAGCCTCTCCAAGATAGCACTGCCCCCACATAGCATGTCTCCTATCATGCGACTCTACCTCGAGCCCCACGCATTTCTCGCACGCACATAAACTTTTTTTTTTTTTGAAATGGGGGCAAAACCTTCGCCCCAATCGATTAAATAAGGAATTTATCAAGAAAGTAAAGCAAAAGTTACAATGTGAACTACTCTCCCGGCATCATTTAGCTCAATCCATTGGCACTGGCGATCACCCAAAGGCGGCCCTCCTTTTTGATCTTCCCGGGGATAACAAGGGGGTGGCCTGCCTGTTGTGAAAGACTCTAATATTGCACTCGTTTTAAATTTTCCTTGAGACGAGGAAGGTAAGGGAAGCCAACGCTTTGCGGTTTGATATTGATCTGTCCAACATTTGAACACCATCATTGTTGTTGTCGGTTGGCCACTGAGTGAGATTGAGGGCGAGGATGCCAAGCCAATCACGGATGCAATCCTAAAGCCGAATAGTGAAGCGACAATTGACAAAAAGGTGATTTTATCGATTGTGGCACTCTCTTGAAAGGAGGGAACATGCCAAAATTTGGCAATCCAAGCTTTGCCAAGAGGTCAGAGGTCGGCCGTCCACAATTTATTTTGGGAAGCAAGCCGAACAAAGAACTTGATTTTTGTGAGGGACCTCATTCTTCTTCTTCTCTCAGGTTGTCTCCCTGTTTTTTCCATGCGCATCCTTTTCCGAAGAAGTTGGGGACACCCAAGTGAAAGGGATGATGTAACTCAGCAACAAGTATTTCTCTCGATTGAGAATCAAGATTTATTGAAAAGAAGAAACTATTATATCCTCAAGTAACACTAGTAGGAAAAACCTCATAGGTGGCGCACAAAAAATGCCTATAGGTGGCGCATGGGGGTGCGCCACCAGTACACTTTAGAGGTGGCACACCACTTTGGTGCGCCACGAGTAATGGGTAGGCGTGGCGCACCAAAGGCATGCGCCACGGCTATTTTATGGGTGCGCCACCTCTTTGTGGGTCTGATGCGCCACGGCTAAATATTTTGGTGCGTCACGACAAATTCGTACCAGATTTTTTTTAATACGCTGATTACGTATTTGTACAAGTATATGTAGTTGAAATATTGTACATCAACAGAAATACATAGGTGATCAAAACAGTGATAAGAAGAAGACAAAATATATCAAAGTCAATCACAATATAGCAAAGTCAATCACATCACTTAGAATCTGGAATAGCTACAATTAATAGTGTGCGAAAGTATGAGACAAGTTTTAGGTCTTAAGAGACCGATGGTTCATCGTCATCGCAATCACACTACAAAGTGAGAGCTAGCTAGTTCACCTAAGCTAGGAACCAATGTTGGGAATATACCCTAGAGGCAATCATGTATGATGTAATTCCCAATGTATTCATAAAGATTATTAAGTTGTCCTTGTTTGAACATCTGATTTGTATCATTGAATATGTGATTCGGTTGTGGAACTATGTATTCATGTTGTTCATACTAAATTGTCCTTGGTCATTAAGGTTATGCTGGACACATAACTTGGACTAATGTGAAAGTTGGCTGATGACACGGTTTCACTTGTCATGGGCATGGTGATGCCATTCTAGCTTACACATACTCGGCTAAAGAGTTTAGCGAGTCGGACTGACCCATATTGAGATGCAACGAGTAGGTCGTCATTTGCATGTCTCAATCAATGTAATCCTTAGACCTGAGGTTATCGCACAATCCGAGTTGTGGATCAACAACTTAGGTATTGTCAAATGTTGTTCCGTAACATGGCAGTTATAAAGGCAGTGTTCGGGTTGACTGAGAATCAAGCAGCGTGATGTGGATAACCAAGATGGGATTTTTCCCCTCCGAATGGAGAGATATTCTCTGTACCCTCTTGAGTGATATGATTCAGGAAGCATGGCCATGCGTGACTCGGTTAATTGTTAACTGAGGCAATCGACTAAGAGTTAGTCAGATGAATCGTGTATCACGGATCGAGAAGAGAGTTGAACTATTAAAGGGATGACGATTATTCGCCTATAGTTCGACAAAGTATATAGTGAGGCAAAAGGGACTAAGACGTAGGAGCCGCTACCGATTTATCGATTGGAGTCGGACTCCAATCGTGTCCAAGTCGCCATGAGCCTGCGGGGTCACACACTTAAGAGTGGGAGCAATAATATTGGTCGGGTTGGACCCGGACCGGAAATGGACTGAAAGTGAGTTTGGACTCACAGAGTGAATGGGCCGCAAGTGTTGCAGCCCACTTCCACTTGCTATATAAGAAGTGGCGTGGGATGCCCAACGGGCACGGTTTTTTCCCACTCCCATGTGTTGGGAACCCTATCCCCATTCAGTCCAGCCGCCGCACCGGACCTAGCAGTCCGCCGTCGGAGCTCCTCCTCGTACGTGTGGATACCGGCAGAGGCGTTGTACGTTCAACACTTCGACGATCGCGGGATTGGATTGGCTGGATCGGATCGTGGGGCTACACTGCATCAAGGCGCTGCATCGATAATCCGCAACTGCGCGTCTAGTGGTAATCCTCGTGGTTTTCTACCTCGGCTAGATCTTGGGTATTCGCGTAGGAAAAGTTTTTGTTCATCTCTACGCACCCCTACAACCAATACACTAGCACCGCAAGCATGGTGAGCGAGACGGCAGCGACGAGGGTCTTCTTCCGCTTCTGCTTCTTCGTGTCCTCAAGGTGGATGAAACACCTAGCTTCCGCTGCCGCTCTAGTGATGTAGCCCTTGTAGTAGTTGCCTATGAACCCGGTCACTTGCTTCACACAGTCCTCCCAGTGGTCGTAGACTCCTGGAACCCTACCTATGAACACCACGTAACACCTCGCCATCCGTGAAGAGAAGAAAGACACCATTAGACAACGGAAAGAAAGAGTTAAATAAGTCCATAATAATAACTAAATGTCAACATATGAAAGAAATTACAAGACCAAAAGTTAAACACAATGATTACCGGCATTCTCCAAAAACAAGTTGGACATTCACATTTTGTGCCTATTGTGGGGTAGCACCCGTGATGGTGATGCGGGGAAGGATGAAGACAAGGGTTTCCGAACTTCGTTGAAACTAAAAAATATCATATCTGTAAGGGTTTGCGAGATCTGAACCAAGTTGGACTCTTTTGTGCACATCCACAATGGTGACATTCTTCATAAATCTCTTCCAGGGTTCCCGGGTTGAGAGAATCTATTGTGATTCCGAATCCTCTACCAATGCAGAAGAAAAACATCGCCAATGGTGGAGAAGTACCGTGTCTCATACTTCTCCATCATTTGCGATGATTTTCTCTTGCATAGATACAGGATTCGGAAACACAACAAATTAATCTCAACCTCGGAACCCCGGACGGGATGTATGAAGAATGCCACGGTCACGAATGTGCACCAAAAGGGTGCAACTTCGTTCTGATCTCACAAACCAATATGTGAAGTTATTTAATTAGTTTCAAAGAAGTATCCCGAAACCCTCGACTTCGTCTTTTTCCGGATCGCCACCGCCTGTAGTACCTCTTAACATGCACAAGATGGTTTAGTCCAACATCATTTGTGCCTCATACTTAGGTTGGACACAACAACAACCCTGATGGATCTAGTGAGCCAAGTAGGATGCACAAGACTTGTATTTGTGTATATGACAAGACTCACTAGGCCATCAGGGTAACAAGTCATGCCACAACATTTTAATCATCGGCAAAATCGAGAAAATAACAAAGATGGCAAAACCAGCAGGGTATCACTGGACCCTTATGTCTCATACTTAGGTTGGACACACACAAGTATCCTTGACGGAACATGTGCGCCAAGTAGGATGCACAAGACCTATATTTTTGTGCATATCACAAGGCGCACCTAACCATCAAGGCTATCACGTAGTGGGCCGCAACATTTTAATCATTGGCATTCTAAAAACGATCGAACATCACAAGTACCGAGGCCGCAAGAATTGAAAGCAAAATAAGTAAGCCTTAATTGCATGATTCATAACCCGAACTACGACATAACATCGATTACGATTAAGTTCAACGACTGCAGAAACGGGTACCTTCACAATAAGTTAACGTACAGATAAAGTTTACTACACATATGCACATGTTGGATAGTTCTAAGACTTATGACTCTTCCTGGAATATCACCGGCTCGCCCTTCTGCGTGAGGAACGGCCTGTGGGCGTCACCGTGCATTGCTAGGATAGTATCAATGTCACGGTTAGGCAGCGTAACCCAGCACTGAAAGAGCCTACTCGAGGGCATGACGTCATGAATGATGATCGTCGCAAACTTCTCCTGGACATGATATAACTCTTATCTGATGGCATCATCATGGGCCGACGCCAAGCGTCTCGCCCAGTCTTTCAACCGAGATGGCAGCGTAAGGTTCTGATGATCCCTTACCTACGCCCGCATGGGATGGAGGGCGTAGTAAGTCTCCTTGTGACCGCCAGTTGGCATCTTGACGCAGGGGAACTCTGTTATGTGGTTGAACACACGCATGTTCTTAACAACCTTTTCCTTCAAAAAAATCCTCCCGCTTTGAAGTAGCCGGTGAGAGCAGAATCCAGAACTCTCTTGGCATTGGCGTAGTCTTTCTTGGTCACACTCCCCACGTCGAGATATGTGGTATCGGAATATTTCATCGAAAAGCAGATGAGTGTGCATGATTTATCTCTGCGCAATTAAAACACAGTTCAAACGAAATGTTGGAAAATAAACGATGGAAATCTAAAAAAAGCACGTTCAAGTCGGCGAGCGGATGACTTACCGGGTAATATAAGGCATGAGTATGTTAGCCTTGCTCTCGTTCGTCAGCATGAACCCTCGGAGATAGTCCTCCGCGATTAGCCGGTCCCCAGCGGAGCACAAGACGTCATAACGCGTGCAAAAGGGGTCCACTATCGCGATACCCGGGGTATTATCTTGGATGATCTGCACCTCCATCTTGAGCGAAAATATCCGGACGAAGGAATGGTGCAGCGGATTCAGGTTGAACATATCAAAGATGTCTGAAAACCGCAGGACTAACATATCTGCACCGCAGCCGCAGGAGTCGACGAAGCCCATGTCCTTTGGCACCTTGCCCCTGATAACCGGGTATGCTGTATCCTTGTTTTGCAAAAGGGTCTTCTCTAGAAACACGATGCTGTCATGCAAACTCCGTATATCCCCACTTGTGGCCTTGAGCGATGCCGCGCTTAGCATCGGATTACCCGACACGTGCACGCGCGGCGCATCCTTGTACCTTGGTGGCTCGTCCTGAACCCGCATCGGCTTCGGAGCCGGCTGGCTTGCAGCTTTGTCGGACTTATTTTTTCTCTTCCGCGGCTTCGACGCCTTCTTGGCGACGTTGGCCGACGGGACCGTGAGCTGCTCACCGGCCGACAGCTGGATCGTGGCCGGGATAAATATAACCCCTTCTTCATTGGTTGAGGCTCGATGAAGTAGCCAGCTGAAGGTGTGTTGTCATCTTGAGAACCGAACAGACACTTGCTGTAGTTGGATTTGTCCGTGGGAACATCAGGTTGACCGCGAGCCTCTCTACGATGGTAGGGTTCTTCATCAAACCCACGAGGAATGTACTTCCCGCCACTATAGTCTGCGATGATGAAATCGTCCAAGCCCGCAAAATCGTCCTAATCCTCCGGATCCTGTGCCATCGGGATGTCAGGATCAGCCACCTACACATCGCGTGGAGGTGATGGCGCTGGCTGTGCCACTGCCTTGCCACGAGGTGCTGGAGGTGACGGCGGGGGTGGTGGTGCAACGCTTGTGCCATGGCTTAGCGTTGGCCTGACTTGTGGTGTTGTCTGCGGGGTGGGCCCTCGTGACCACGGATGAGAGATCAGGGAGATCATTTGAGACAGCATACCTGTCATATATGACCTCAAATGGTTTATAGTTTACTTTCAAATAGTAAATATTAACCTCACATGTTTTTTCGGTGCTAAGACTGCTCATACAATGATAAATGTGTATCAGCAGTCGCCGTACTAGACCACTATCAATCTACATCAACTATTGATTAAAAGATATTTATGAGTGCAAAACTATGATACACTTTATTTTTCACTTATGCTATTGGAAAATGTCCCTGAAAGAGAGAATATAATTTCTGTTGATATACTGATATTCCGTAGAAGAAAGGATGAGGATTTAGTTTCTGGTTTTTTTTCATGTAACCACATCTCTGGCTTACTTTCCAATGGTATACTGATACACATGTTGAATTGTCATTTCATTTACCCTCCTTCCTCCACTATGGTGCATTTGCTTTTCTTACTGACATGACATAACGATCGAGGGGGCACATTGTTGTAATGTTGCATGACTAACTGAGGTGATCCCCAAAAAGGTTGTTCAAGTTTCTTCATATCTACAATCCACTGCATATATACCTAATTACTTAGCTACAGTCAACCTATATTGACAAAAAAAAACACACACAACGGTCCTCCGCATGTGCACAATTTTAAAATATTCACATTTTTCAAATATGAACTCTCCCACGACACCGCCGCATATAAATTTACAATTTCTCAAAATTAAAATTCACACAAATATTCAAAAAAAAATGCCGCGTTGTGCCGACGCGCTGAGATTCAATTTGGCCTGCTATATATGAAAGACGGTCACTTTCTCGCCCCCTCAGTGATCGAGCACTGTACAACTACTGCATATTCCATAAAATATGTCAAAAATGATCATAAAATATGTCGAAAATGCTCAAATGTTTGCCTGCAAAATGTGAGCTACATATTTTTAGATTTCTCGAACCCGTAGACATTTACAACACACATTTTTTAAAGGTGGTTCTCCAACGGTGATTTTTTAGGAAATTTTCCTGCGGAGACCAAATTTTTAACTACAATCTGCGAAATTCAATATTTCCCATCTCATATAAAAAAACGGTCTCCTCCACGCTAATTTCCAGCTGATAATACTTCACACTACAATTTCCGGCAAATTTTACCAAATATATTTGCATACTCTGCAATTAATATATGAAAAATGCTGACAAAAAAATCTGATAATACTTCACACTAGAAATTCCGTCAAATTTTACGAAAATTTAACACACATGCACGGCATGTAAGTTTGAACATTTCTAAAATTTTCGATGCCTTTCAGATCTGAACATTAAAAAAAAACACGAGGAAAATAATTCACATACGAACAACTTTCGACAACTTTGATTTTTTTGTATTATTCAAATTTTGTCATCATTTGGAAGTACTTCAATTGCATATTTTCTAATGTCAATTTAATATTGTCACTGAAATACAAACATGATCGACCATTTCAATCTACTAAATATTTGCATAGTCTGCAAAATATATCAAAAAATACTACCTATTCATAGCAAAATAAAACCAATACTCACATATTCCATAAAATATATCGAAAATGCTAAAAAAAATCAATATGTACTTATAGCAAAATACAAATATATTTGAACATTTCAATTTGGCCAATATTTCGACACCACACAATTAAACTTTCCCCAAATGTGGAATCAAATTCAAATGAATTTTTCTAATTTCAGTTAAATATTGACATCGAGATACAACCATGTTCAAACATTTCAAACCACTAAATATTTAAATATTCTACAAAATATATCAAGAATGCTCACAAAAAAAATGCTACCTATTCACAACAAAATAAAAACATGTTTGAACATTCCAATTTAGCCAACATTTTGGTGAATATATATATATATATATATATATATATATATATATATATATATATTTCAGCTATTCTGCACTCCCTTGCAGAATAACTATTCTGAACAACTTTCTGAACTTTCTATACAGTAAACTGTGAACTTCTCGGCGGAACACCCAGATATCTGTTTTTGCAGACAGTATTTCGACCGTTATTTTTAAACCGTTTATCGAAATGACGCATGCGATATGCCGTTGGATTCGTATTGTAAATGCGCAACTTTTACTCTTCTGGACGGTTTCCAAATTCTGTTTCCGTATAGTATTTGGGGCGCCATTTTCAAACCGCTCGTCGGATGAATGCAAATAATATGTCGTTTGATAGGTATGAAAATTGCGCAACTTTTACTCTTCCGTCAGGTTTTGAAATTATGCACGGTTTGCAAAAAAAAATTCAAATAAACTATACAATGTTTTCGCGGATTTGTCAGTTTCCGTACTGTATTTTGGACGCCATTTCCAAACCGTACGTCGGATTGATGCAAGTGATACACCGTTGGAAAGCTATGGAAAATGCGCAACTTCTCTATCCCTAGCTAATTTTCAAAATTCATTACAGTTTAAGAGCAGTTTTAAAAATAAGTAATTCTGTTTAAAATCTAGCGGACAGTGTTTTGGCAATTATTTTCAAACCGCTTATCGAAACGTAACAAATGATACGGCGTTGGAAAGATATTCACTAGGGGCAACTTTTTCGAAATTCAGTACGGTTTTTGATTAATTTTAAAAATACGAAAACAGAGAAACACGATAATATGTGTTGGACCATCTTTTTCTGAACTTCTCGTGATACACAGGTCAACTTCCTATTCTCGAACCAGTTCTGAACTTACTCAGAAAGGTGATGAACCCCCCGAAATATGTAAGTGAACTGCCTATTTTTTTTTCACAAGCTGACA
>QRDG01000293.1:30978-240740 GCA_012064385.1 Puccinellia tenuiflora | reverse complement strand
GGAGACGAGGGAACGGGCGGCCGGGTGGCGGTTCCCACGCGCGACGTGCCGAGTGGGCTGGACCGCGCGGCGGTTGGGTGGCGGGGTGGCCGGGTCGCTGGCTGGTGGGCCAGCCTTGACACGCGCTACTGGCCAGTGGGTGACGCGGGGGCTGGATTTTTCTAAGGGATCAGCCGCTACTGGCCAGGTGCCGGGCCACATATTTTTTAAGGACCAGGGTGCTGATGTTTTCTAAAGGACCAGCCGCTAGCCAGGTGCCTGGCCCTATTTTTTTTCAGGACCAAGGGCTGTCATTTTATGTGACAAAGTTGCACAATGCCACCCCTAATTATTTTGGGGTTGTCATTTATGTGTAATTCTATGTCAAAAAATTACAAACACATATAATTGATTGCAGGTACATTGAGCTATGGCGGACATTCCTTAATTAGAGACGAGGAGCATGAAGATAAAATGCAACGAATAATCTATGCGAGTGCCCGTGAAGAAGGCGGTGGAGATGATGATGGACAACAAGGCGGTGGAGAAGATGATGGACGACAAGGCGATGAAGATGATGATTTCAGCTCACAATTTCTGAACGACTGCGGTGAGGGACTTCTGTTTGACGATGAAGCGCCCTTAACGACAAACTCCGGCGAGGTATATACATATATTATATAGGCTGACAATTGATCAATCGATCATGTATATATGCATTTGTAATTGCACGTGTTAATTAACGATTCATTTTCCAGCCCTCTGGATCGAGCAAATCTGTAAATAATGTTCCTCCTCGAGGCCTGACGAAGAGGATGACCAGCGATGCTCCGAGGCTAACGATAGAGGAAGTTTCTCAGAGTGGCGAACCGCTGGCACCCATAGCGACCTGTCGTAAATTTGTAAATCAAGCTGAGTCATTGTTAGGGACATTCTCCCGATCACCATTGCAGAATGGCATAAGCCGAAGGGTGTGGATGAGGATGATGCTTCTTATGTCCCTGATCATACGAAAGAATTGTTTTTCGATACGCTCATGATACATTTCAACATACCAGAAGGCAAGACGGAGAAAGTGAAGGAGTGGACTCTTAAGAAGATGGCCACACAATTCCAGAGCTGGAAGAAAACACTATGGAGAAAGTATGAAGATGAAGATCCAGCTAATTTCACCGGAGCACTCGAGAAGATAAAACATTCCTGGCCCGCATTCAAGGCGTACAAGAATTCCTCTACTGCCGTGGCTCGATCGGTCGTAAATAAGAGAAATGCTGGGAAGAAGGAATACCACCATAGGTTGGGTACAGGTGGCTACAAGTCTGCCATTCCCAAATGGTTAGCCTTTGAAGTGGAACTGGTTGCTAAAGGGATCACTCCACAGACTTTGAACTGGCCCGAGAGGGCCAAGTTTTGGTTGTTCGCGCATGGCGCAGTGTTGGACTCAGAGACGGGGTTGATTGTTGCAAAGGGAAAATGGAAGAAAAAGGTTGAAACAATCGTTCCGTTGCTTATTGACGCAATAGATAAAGTTCGAAAGGGAGAGTACCATCCCGAGAGAGAGAACGACGAGCTGACACTCGCACTGGGGAATCCCGAACACAACGGACAATTACGAGGCTTTCCCGGCGGTACCAACTTGAAGGAAGGGTTTCCGGACTGTGCTGACAGTTATAGAAGCCGTGGGAGAAAGAAGCAGAAGGAGTTAGACCGTTTATCAGAATTGGAGCGCATGGTTTCCGGACTGCGCTGTCAGATTGACTCAATCAGCCAGCACCGGGCACCTGATCAACAGCAGCAACAAGTCGACATCGTCCAAGAACCGCGAAGAAGCAGCGTGGGTTCCACGCCGCTACAAGTATCTACCGCAATAATAGAACAGCCGGCGGCTCACTACCCCGTGGATGATATCACGGAGAAGACGGAGTGTGAGCTTCATATGTTAATGAAGAACATATCCTTCAAGGTGGCGGTCGGCTATGCGTTACCAAACGAACCTGGAGCAAGCTACCATCTTGGTCAGATTCCAGCTGGCTATGCTCGTGTCGGGGTGGATGCTATTATACCGGAATTTGAGGCACTTGAGCTTGACTATCCTGGAGGTGACGATGAGACGACACTGGGACAAGTCAAGCACGGTTTCGTTCTATGGAACAAGAAATACATCATGCTTGCAGGCTCAGCACCAAGGCCACCGACTCCTCCAAGTAGAAGTCCACCACCTACAAGTCCACCCTTCCTACCCCAGAGGGACCCCAGCGCGAGTCCGTCTCCATCTCCAGCTACACCAGTACGGTCTCCATCTCCAGCTACACCAGCACGGTCTCCATCTTCAGAGCCAGTCCAGCGGTCTCCATCTCCAAAGCCAGTCCAGCGGTCTCCATCTCCAGAGCCAGTCCAGCGGTCTCCGCCTTATAAGTGGTTTGATGCGAAGAGGGCAGTTAATGGTTCGCCTCCTAAGAAGAGACAGAAAAAGTCGCGAAAAGTGAAGACTCCTGAGAAGTTACCTTACGAGAGGACTGTCGAGGAATCCGAAGCCATCAGGAGGGCCGAGGTTACAGCCCATTTTACAAAGAAACCGCCCCCGGAAGAACTACCCAGCATCAAAGGGATTCCTCGTGACAAACTACATCACACTATTAGGTGCTTATACAACCCTCCACCAAGGCCGTCATCAGACTATGAGCGCTCTATTGAAAAGTCATACGACTCGGTGTTGGAGAACCGGAAATGCGGGAAACAGATAGCCCAGCTGGGACAACAAGCTACGCAATCGCTCCCTCCGCTTAAGGTACTTACCGACAAAGACGCCCACCATATGGTACCTCAGGGAAGTGTCCGCCACTTCCCTAAGGAACCTTATAGGGTGCCTTATCGATATGTTCAAGGCAAGTCTTTGGTCACAACTGAGGTGGCCAAGTTACTACCAACAAGGATGCGTCAGTTGAATTCATGGTACATGAAAGTCGCAAAGAAAGGTATAATAGGTATCATGGCAAAAGTTAGAAAGGAGGAACACTTCTACGATGACTACGGTGTGCAAATTGATTTCTCCGAACTTTTCCAATTATACAATGGTTTACCACTCGATAAAGCAATCATCAGTATCTTTTGTCTGTAAGTTATTTATTTTTGTAATTTAATTAAGTCTTTATATATATATATATATAGCTCACAGCACATTCTAATTTTGGTACGCTATTTGTGCAGAAAGAAGATGATCGACTACAAAAGGGAAATAATAAAACCGGTGGAGATTGGTTTCATGGACCCTAATGTTATTCATGAAGTGAGCATAAGGGAGAAACCACAAGTTGTAAAGGGAGTAATGATAGAGGCTTTCAAGCGACACCAAGACAAAAAAGAAATATTTCTTCCTTACAACTTCAGGTAAGTGTTACTAATTGCTTGTACACATTCTATTTTTGCTCACCCGGTATCTTAAGTCTAATTGATGAGTTATATGCGCATGCCTCTGTATGTAAATTTGCAGCTACCACTTTATTCTCGTGGTCATTAGATATCACCAGGGAATAATTGAAGTCTACGACTCATTAAGGAGAGACCCTAGAGAGTACAAGAGCTTGTTTGATGTCATGAAAGAGTAATTTAAATTCTTATCACATTACTATACCGACCTCTCTTTCATTCATTTCGTGATATCAAGTAATTAATTAATAACATATGTTTTGTTCTTTCTTTGTCGAGTAGAGCATGGCAGACATTCGTCAAGGAAGTACCCGGTAAATGGCACGAGAAGCTGGTATGGACTCTGAACCAAGTAAGTAGTACTATACCTATATCCATGAATTAATGTAGTTTGCAATACCATTACCAAACTTAATGTGTTGAATTCTATTCTCGAACAGTGGTGTCTGGAACAGCCAAAAGGGACCCTCTTATGTGGGTACTACGTTTGCGAGTACATTCATAGGATGACTTATGAAAAATTCGAAAATCGAAGAAACGCAGAGGTACGTAATTATACATTGTTCACAAGTTTTTTTTGACAAAATAATATGCATATCAATTGTGTGGAGTTTCATTCATAATTGTTTAATTTTCTCCTTCTTTTAAAGATTGTAAGGAAGCGGGCCGGCCTCCTACCAGATGACCGTATAAGAGCAATTGGGGAGGAGCTGGCGGGATTTCTTCTTGATGATGTCATACCTGAAAATTCAGAGCACTATTATCTACATATATAAATGTACTATGATTTCATGCATGTATAATTAATGCATTTGAGTACTTTGTGTACGGAAACGTGACGACAAATTCATGTGTTACAATTAATTTGTAAGTGTGTTATATATATGCATCAATGTGTGATCATAGTACAATATAATTTATATCGACGTATCGACGTGTTTCCGAAACTATCCAAAACCCCGGCACTAAACACAGTACACGACACCCGGTCCGTGCAATTCTGAAAAAAATTATAAAAGAAAAAAAAAGGCCTAACGGTAGTCCCGGTCCGTAACACGGACCGGGACTAAAGACATCCAGCCCGCGGGCTCGCCCGTGGCCACGTGGGAGGCACTCTAATCCCGGTTCGTAGCCAACCGGGACTATAGGGGGGGGGGGGGGGCTCTAGTCCCGATTTGGTAGTCCGGGTTGCCCAGCCGGGACTAGAGGCCGTCTGGAACCGGGACTACTGCCCCGTTTTCCACTAGTGATTGCACATGTTAATGCATGTACCCTTATCAACAGGTTCAAGGCGGAACATCGGACGGAAGATTGCTAGACCCATTCGCATGACCTGGGACTTGGTAGTTAGGGTTTTCCAGCTTTTATATAGGCATCGCGTAGTCGCACAACACTTATGACCATCTATCCTAATGCAAGTGCTACACGAAACCCAATCCGTGCAGGGACTCGGTCTCGGTTCACGTGGATCTAACCCTTGTGACATGGTTCAGTCAGATCACATCTGACTTGTTCCGTTCCCCATAAGTATGTGACCTTGCAGGTCTAGTACACTCAGACACGACTAGAGTTACTCCTCCAAGTATCCCACCATGATTGACGATACATATCCTTGATGGCATTCAAGGACAATTACAATAATTATGAATACACATGGAAATAATAATCACCTCTAGGACATATTTTCAACACAAGCCATCATCGCCAAGACCTGGATTTGGAGATCCAATCTAGATCTTATACTCTTGTAAACAACATCCAAATAATACAATAACAACATGACATAGGATGATTACTCATTCGAGGGTATGAACCTTGGTAAAACCGTGTATTTGTTGTTGTTGAGGTGAACTCCTCAGGCTGCTACCAGAACATTCAACTGTGTGCACGACTCCCTCTAATATCGCAAGGTCTCTGGTAGATTAATCATGGATACAACCTGGTGACCATATGATTTTGGGGCATGAAACTGGTGTCATTATATTTGCAGCACGTAACAATATACTAATGAAGTGATTCTTGGTCAAAGATAATTGTCTTAATGTAACAAAACACATCTTATATTTTGAAAAGATGGATTAGCTTTTTCGAAAAATGCTTATTGCACTTCTCCAAGTTTATGTCAGATGACATTGTCATTGACGTAACGTATATATATATATATATATATGAAATTTAGCTTTATGCAACTCATTCGACCAATAGATATATTGGTTATATCAGGGGGATGATTGCCCGATAATAACTTGAGACATATATTTTTCTCCCTGATCATCTCGTATGCAATTAATTTTCTCTAATTTTAAAATTGTACATTGAGCATGACATAGCAGGATAAAATTCGAAATTTAAGACGAGGAAAGCTGACCAATGCTTGATTATATTTAAAATTGTTTGATGTTTAAAAGTTCTCGTGCCGTCAAACCCTCCGCACCATACAAGCCAAATAGATGAGCATCCCACTTTGTGCCTAAGGTAGATGCAAATAAAGGAAAGACAATATCCATCAAATCTTTGTACAATCAACATCTCCTCCTATAATAAGATCTTTTCAAGATGTTACTACGAATTGCAATATAAGCAACCCTCATTACAAATAGACATTTTTTCAAAGATTGTGGTGTCAGTTCATTTTTTCAAATAGTACATGTTTTACTAAGCAAAAGAAATATCCACCCCCATGGCAGGGGGCGGGGGTGGGGGTATGTGTATGTGGCGCGCAGAAAAAAACACGGGGATCTACGGAAATTTGGATCCTTTCAAAAACACAGTGCCGTTTTCAGCGTTTTTGGCGCCCTGTTTTTCGCCCCACATCCACAAACTAGATGCATCAAAACAACTAACTCACAAACTTGTTTTCCATTCTCAGTAATAAAGTCACCGGAGCCGCTGCTGTTTTACTGGTCAAGGTTCGATCCTAACCGAGACCGTCTATGCAGATTCGTGGCGTGTCCGTAGTCCGAACACACACGTTTACGCGTTCAATAGACAATAATCCGAATCGTTGCGGACGGATGGGGAGAGCCTGCCGTCTGAGAACCTCACGGGCAGGTGCACTCCGTTTCCTAGCTCGAACTGCCTCCCCGTCAGTTGCTCATCAAGAGGAGCACATGCAAACTCTATCCAACGGCCAGCTCCCTATGCGCAGCTACCACCATGGGCATAAAATCCGCGTCGATATATATATATATATATATATATATATATATATATATATATATATATATATATATATATATATATATATATATATATAGGGAAAATGCTTCCTACTCCCGGGTGTAGCTACACCCATGTCTAAATACTGCCATACGGAAGTATTCATATATATATATATATATATATGAAATTTAGCTTTAGCAACTCATTGTGTTTTCAAGATGTTACTGTGAATCGCAAGAAAAGCAACCCTTACAAACAGAAATTTTCTCTAAGATTGTGGCGTCACTCCATTGTTTATGTCTAGTTTAACTAAAATGATCGATTTTCATATTCTTAGCTGAACCAACATTGAGCCTAGTTATCACTAAGTGACATATTTGCACCATTCCGTGGCAGTGTTAGAGCAATGTACATCATATTTCACCGAATATAGTGTATAAAGTAGCTTAGTTTCCTTAGACACGAAACATTGGCTTATATTGATGCTTCAAACCTCACACTTTCAACAAAACAACATGACATACAACACATCCATATTTTTTGTCGTGACACCTATACTTATTTACTTGTTTGATTAATACAGGCCCATGCCGCAACTTCCATGGGCTTGTATTGCCATTGTCTAATTCGGCAATAGCTTAGCCAATCTTGGGAACCTTAGCCACCGTGTCAACCCAGATGATGACACGGTTCTCGTCTATTACGGTGGGAATGATTGTTCCCACCGCAAGGACCTGAACATTGAGGTCTGGTCGTTCCGCCTTGATCTTCTCTTCTGCCTCCTTGATCGTACGCCCGACCAATTCAGGCCACTCCGTCTTCTTTGTGTCGTTGGGGTTGCTCATGTTGAGATAAAATTAGAGAACACCTGCATTTATTAGTGCTTTGTGGTCAAAATAGGCCAAAGAAATTGTCTTTCCCCATCAGTGTGTGTTTTAGTTTTCTAACCAAAAGCAACACAGTTTATTGGATTCTGAAACTTATTTTTACTTAAAGTTCCCCCGGGGTTTAGAAGACACAAGAATGCCGATAAACTGCTTTGTGGCAGTTTACAGAATCTTGAAAAATTGGCACAAAAATTTACTGCTAGCTAGCCCACCATCCACTAAAATTGGCAATATGATTTCTATTATATAAAATATATATTAATATCAAGCTAATACCAATTACACTCTATCGAGCGTAAATGCCTCCTGTTTGATACTTGCAGTGTTAATTAAAACATTCTTAAAAAATCACCAATCAAATAGATTATTTACTCAAATATAAGATAAATCATCAGGCGGTGAAAACAATTAAGTCTTGGTAAAGGAAATGACAAACTGAGTACATAGGTAAAAATGATATTGTAAACTGAGGAGTGGAAACAAACGGTACTTACCAACACCTTTATGCACTTATATCTGATCGATCGTTTCTGGTGGTGGTCTTGCTCTCTCTTGCTAGATGTACGAACCTTGGATCAAGCTCCTGTATTTATACAAGAAACTTGCAGAAGTTCCAGATAATGGCGTGTCCTCGTAAGCTTCTCACCGCAACCACACCTTCCTGCGCATGTGGTCGAGTTGCAATTTTCAATATTTTTTGGACCAGCAAACTCACGGTCTAGGCCATGCACGTTGATGCGTGCTGATATGAGGTTTGACGACGAACCTAGCTTGTCATTCGATTAATCTCGATCTCGTAAATCGATAAACAACCAGCTCGCTAGGAAATTTCCAATAATTAATTGAGTGAAAAAAAAGAGTGTATTCATGCTGTTACGATAATTGACCAAGCATGTGCACATGGCCACTTGACCAGGCATGCATGTGCCTGTTTCCGTTGACTTGGATATGAACCCTCGCTCAGCTGACACACACAAGTCGAAGAGCCACGTCCCTTCTTATCACCAATCGAAAAAGACACATCTTGAGCGATGTATATCACTAAAAAAAACGAAAAAGAAAACATGTTCATTTCCACTGGCTGCAGAAGTTCGTTTTGTTTTCCATTTACGATGTTTTCCAGCAAATCTGTACATGATCGTACCTAACTTCATCTGGCGCAGCCACACGCTAGCTCATTTTTTTTTTCGAGAATCTACACGCTAGCTCATGAATTCGATTATGCCTCCGAAACACCTTGGTGTCATGGGTTCGGTTTTAGATGTTCATTTCGGCTAGTCATAGTGAGAAGTAAAAAAAACTAGTAACACTGATATGACACTAGGCTATAGTACTACATTCATAGTGTGTGTACTGAACATATGTGTGGTGCCCCCTTTGACCCAAGTTGAGGGTTTAGATTTTTATTTTATTTTTTACATAGGGAATTTCCCTCTACTTCACTTTCTATTTGTAAGCTTTTCCCTAATGGAGTGAACATGGCAAAGTATTAATTTATTAGGTTATATACCTATATTGTCATGAGATATGTAATGTTATGGTAACATAAATATTGTCATGAGATATGTAATGTTATGGTAACATAATATGTCTCCCCTCAAACTGGTTTTATTTGTCCGTCCAGACAGTGGGGACAGTGTCCGGACAAATAAAGAGCAAAATAGCTACCCAACCGGTCCCTCCAAACTGGTTTTATTTGTTCGGGCAGCTTGACACCCCCCCCCCCCCCCCCCTACTCAGCCCATTTTGAAGGCGTCCGGGTATGTCCGGACAGACTGTCACATACGACGCGGCCCATCCTAGACCACTTTGTCTATTTCTTTGCTCTTTCTTTTTTCCTTTCTCTCTTCATCCCCACCAATCACATACAAGCGATCGAAGATATTAGAGAGACATGATTGGAGACAAAATATATGAGAGTCAAAGCAGACAGTCCAGAGACTGTTCGGACATGACCATGGACAAAATAGGGGTGAAAGAAGCACATCGTGGTTGGAGTTGCTCTTAGTTGTATCGGGGCATTTTCCTGAAATCTGGAGACATACTTTCTGGAATAAAAAAAAATGCAACAAGTATATTGTGAGATTTCCAGAAAAAAAATGTATAGTGTGAGAAGATGTTTGGATTGTGTGCATCGTTTTGAAGCAGATCCCGAGTGATCTCCCATTTCGAAAAAATAGATGACCTCTATTTTCTTACTTTCTCGTTATCAATGTCTGGCTTTACTTGCCATTATTGAATAAGTACTAATGTATGGTTGTTTGCATCTACTGTTGCATAGGTCGGGAGTCATCCTGCTAACAAGTTATCGTGTTATGTCCTAAGTACATTTACTTGCTCTATTATATGGCATTGACAGGTCAGATTGATGTAGCATAAAGTTTGGACGATGCTGTTGACAATCATATATATGCCTCTCTTTTCCATTTTCCCACTCCTAATCGCCATTTTGGTATTCTCTAACCTCGATCGTCATCTAATACATTGCCCAACGGACACACAAAATAGAAACATGGTCCAAAGTTTATTAAATAGGCTAATCCAGAAGAATGTTCATGATATTGTGTAATTGGTTTCACAAATACACACGTTGGGGATAGAAAATGGAATTCACTCTAATAAATTTTACTAGAAATTACGGTAATTAAATACATTGACACCATAATGGCAACAAATTTTACCAATATAAGACTACACAACCATCGTGTCGATAACTGTTACTAGATAATATGATAATTAGATCACAACCTGTCTAACAGTTAGGACTTGAAATTAGCATAGGGACGTAAGAGCATCTTCACTGGGGGTGCCTAAATTGTGTCCGGCACACCCCTAGCGGTGTCCTCTTTGGGGGCTGCCTGACACTTCTCCAACGCTTTTTCATGCATACCACAACCCCCCCCCCCCCCCCCCCCCCCCACAATCGGGCTGACAGATCACAATTTCAATATCTGAGTACAACTTGAATCAATTGAAATATAAATTTGGATACAACTCAACTTGATTCCATAAAATAGAAACTAAACCCTAAATCTAAACCCCTTTGATTCTACTCCAATATTCCATAATTGATGCAAGCCTTGGAGCATCTCTAACAGCGACCGAAAACGTCCCGAACTTAAAAAATAACCGCCCGATACGGTCCACGCGAGGAAAAACGAGGCAGACTAGCGACCGAAAAAGTATCCGACTCGTAAAAAAAAATTCAGGCGCTCGAGAACTTTCTCCCCGAAACCGAGTATACGCAGTTTTCCCCTCCGAACCGACGGTGCCCGGGAAAACCTCCGAGGCATTGGCGGGAGGGACAATTCAGCTCCGCGTAGGGTAGTTCCTCTTTCCCCCCGTGTCGCAGCCACCCGCCGTCCTCGATCCCGGCCATTTCCCGCCGTATTTCCTCCCGCCGAGTCGCCGCCGCAGCCACCCGCCGTCCTCGATCCCGGCCATTTCCCGCCGTATTTCCTCCCGCCGAGTCGCCGCCAAGTCGCCACCGCACCGGATCCAACTCGCCCGCCCTCGCTTCCGGCCGTTCTCCGCCCACTCTCCGCTGCCGCACCGGATCCGTCGGTGAGTTACTTTCCGCTCGACCCCGGTCGATTTTCCGGTGGATTTGTTGTTGATTTCTCTTTCCGTGTTCGTTTTAGATGGAGTTGAGCCCGTGCGACCAATTTTTGCTCGAGGACTCATCCGAGTCCGATGACTCAGACGTTGAGATGTTGCTCGCCAACCACCGGCAGCAAATGGCGGTGGTGATCCTCGCCGTGAAGGAGTTCAAGGATACACATAGGAGGATGAGGCGAGTATCCAAAGTCGGCCGCCTATGCATTCCCCGGAATCGTTTCAACGACAACGAGCTTCTCATGCGAAACTACTTCGCCGAGAGACCAACCTACCCAGATCACATCTTCCGTCGAAGGTACTGAATGCGTCGATCCCTGTTCGTCAAAATTGTAGAGGCTTGCGAGGCCAATTTTCGGTATTTTACTCGCCGGAGGAATGCGGCCGGACTGTTGGGGTTTAGCGCGTATCATAAGATATCCGCAGCGATGAGGGTGATTGCATATGACATTCCGGTGGAATACGCCGATGAGTATCCTCGCATTGGCGAGGATACTACAATCGAGTCAGTGCGCATTTTCACCAAAGTTATAATCCGCCTCTTCGGTCCTATTTATCTTAGAGCACCGAATAAGGAGGACACGACGAGGTTTATGGCACAAAATGAGGCTCGTGGTTGGCCGGGCATGCTAGGTAGTGTTGATTGTATGCATTGGGCGTGGAAAAACTGCCCGAAGGCATGGCACGGGCAGTATTGTGGCAAGAGTGGTGATGCAACAATTGTTCTCGAGGCCGTTGCATCCGAGGATTTTTGGATTTGGTATTGCTTTTTTGGTTTGCCGGGCACACTCAATAATATCAATGTTTTGCAAAAGTCTCACTTATTTGCGAGGCTAGCTAGTGGTGATGCTCCGGAATGCAATTACACTATCAATGTGCATGAGTACACAAAGGGGTACTATCTTGCTGACGGTATATATCCCCCTTGGTCTACATTTTGAAGACCATCTCAAAACCAGAGACTAAAATGGAGACCCACCTTGCCAAGGTACAAGAGGCAGCCCATAGGACATTGAGAGAGCCTTCGGGGTTTTGCAATCTAGGAATGCCATAGTTCGAGGTCCTGCTCGTTTTTGGGACAAAAAACCCACAAAAACATAATGACATGTTGTGTGATTCTTCACAACATGATCGTCGAGGATGAGAGGGACTTGGACTTGTATTTAGTCTATGACAATGTAGGTAAACGTGTGAAACCGGCAAGAAACCCAGATGCAATTAGAGCATTTCTTCAGACTTACCGGGAGATTGAGAACAAGGAAACTCACTGCCAGCTTCAAAAAGATCTCATTGCGCACCACTAGCACAGGCATGGGCAGTAATCTGCCATTTTCATTCATTTTATTGGATTATTCATGTGTACTTTGAACCATTATTTACTTGAATTCGGTTTGTATTGGATTATTATTTATTTATTTGGGTTGTAATTTGAACCATTATTGTAATTTGGATTAAGTTTATATTGTACAATAAACAATATTCTTACTTCGTATTGATTTTATACAGCTTGGCGTTTTGACACCCGGGCACAGCTGCACAAAATATGTCCCGTCGATTACGCATAGGGATCGCAAATGCAGTATTTTCTGACGTGGCGTGTCGTCTCCAGAAATCTTTAAATACAGGATGGAGTGTATGGTGTCAGGGCCCTGCGGTGTAACGGCCGTTGGTCGAAACCATGGACGAACGGCATGGACCGCTGGAACAGGATAGCAAATCAGATGGAGACATCCAGTGGACAGGTACTGAATCTTCCTTCTCGTTGCTTGCAATGGGATTTTTTTTTTAGTATTGATGCTTAGAATTTCCCTTCGAGAGGGGACGGCGGATGGTAGAGGACTAGCGGATTTAGTGTCTGCCGCTGCCGAGAACAGTGTTGTGGGTGATTTCTTACCGGCAGTCTCCGTCGTTGTACGGCCGGACGAGACCTCTGTAGCTGTGCTGCGGAGAACGTCAAGGGAACGACCATGGCGTGGACAACAAACGAAGCAGGGGGTCACCCTGAGCATCGCTGGAGTCAGCTCACAAAGTTGATCCGAGTACGTGCACCGGGTGGGCAAAAAGATTAGTTCAGAAAGGATTAAATACTCCAGCCGAGGTCGTGTAAAATTTTCTCTACTGAACAGCTGATGCCTGATGGATGTACAGTAGTCTTATTAGAACCAGGCTAGTCTTTTTTGTAAACTGCCGTGATGGCTTACATATTTTCAGTCTGTCATGACAGTAGAACCAGACGTAGATATGCCAAATTAAGAAAACACTGCCCAAACCTGTTTGAACTGTTTAATCAGTTGTAATGGAATTTTGAGTAGAAGTGGATAAATTAAAAAACTGCATATAAAATAATTAGGGCTCCTTTGATTCATAGGATAGGAAAAATGTAGGAATAGGAAATCCATAGGATTGCAATGTCATGTCTAGTTGAATCCTTTGGGAAGAGCAATTGGGTTTGATGGCAAAGGAAAAGTAAAGGAATTGTAAAAAGAGGTTGGAGTGAATGTTAGAATTCCTATGGGATGTAGTACAATGATTCCTATTGGAAAAAATCCTATAGGAACCAATCCTATAAATCAAACGACCATCATAGGAAAAATTCCTATAGGATAGAATCCTTCAAAAATCCTACGAAGTTCCTTTGAATCAAAGGAGCCCTTAACCTTTTTGTTTAAGCTGGCATTGAGCCCCGTGTAAGATGTTCTGGATGCCTTGGCGTCCAGAATATTAGACACTGAATGCATAAACAATCAGGTACAAGCAAATATTAGATATGTAAAAAAGGGAACATGCCCAGGCAGTTTAACATTTTTGTGGAATTTGGTATCTGTGCATTTAGAATTTTCTATGTAAAAATTATGTGTCCACAAAGGTATGTCCTCTATGTTAGTTTTAGGATTGTGCCGTGCTAGCTGAGCGACAACCATGGGCCAGTCGGTGGGGGGCTTTGAAGATGTCAGTTAGGTGATATGCCTAGGATCCCATAGAAAGCGTGGTAAAACCAGAACTTGGAACAAGCTTCGACTCGCTAGGGAGGCATATGATTTTTACAATCTATATTCCTGGGAGAATGGATTTGGCGTTACGTATGGGATAATGGGAAGAGCAGGCTTAACGTCAAGAGGACTAAGTGCATGCAGGAGATTGTTTGCGGCTGTGCGGTAAGTCGTGTTGACACTAGTTTGTGTTGCACGAGTATGCCGTCGTATGTCTTACCATTTTCCTTTGTGTTCCGATATAGGGAAAACGACAGGCAGAGAACACACGGTCCTGCAGGTGTGAGTGTCCAGCCATGATTTGGTTGCTGCAGACAGAAGACAACGGTTGGTATATAGCAGAGCATCGGGTGAAGCACAATCACTCCATGTCTTTGACAATGGGTGAGAGGGCATGTTATGCGCGGGCAATGTTCAAGCAGTTCAGTGATATATTGTATGAAGCTGGGTACTACGACATAGCCGAGGTGTAAGAGGGGAAGCTATACACTGCGACACACTGTCAGGCGAAAAGGGTCCTTTTCCAGGTAAAGATAGATGATGGGCAGGAGTTTGATTGTGAATGCGGTCTGTATGCTCACATGGGGATCCTATGATGTCATGTACTGAAGGTATATGCTTACTAGTAGATCCCATGACCAAGGTAATTATTATTTTTACAGAATTATAGGTGATTATTTACCTGCATGTGAAGGAGATACCGGAGAAGCACATTATGAAGAGGTGGACGTAGGATTTTCGAGACATACTGCCTAGCCATCTAGCTTGTGTAATACCAGAGAGACAACCTTAAGAAGAGACCTTTCACACACCGGCATTCAGCCATTTACGTCAAAACGCCCACCTTCAATTGATCGCCAAGTAGTATCTAACTCGTCCAGCTCGCGCGAGGACCGCCGCCGCCACAGTTCGATCTCCCACCTCCGGCCATCTCCGGCTAAGCCAACCACAGATCCGGAACCCTCCCGCCGCCCTCTCTCTATCCATCCAGGAACCAAGCCCCGTCCTCGCCGTCTTCCTTCACGCAGAGGAGCTCGACTCCGGCCTCCTCCTCTTCCGCGCCCGCTCCCGTGCGGCCGCGCCGGGCCGCACCGGGGCGCCCCGGCGGGTACGAGCAAGGCCCTCTACGCCTCCCTCTCCTCTCGCCGCCGCCGGAGGCGTCGCCGGGCAAAGCCCGGGCGGCGTGGCGGCGGCGGGACCCCTCAGTCGCTGTTCTTGGGCGCGGGGGTGGCGCCTCTTCCACTGCTCCAGGCGCCGACTGCGCGCCGAGGGTCTCGCTCGGCCTGGTTGCTGCTCTGCGTGGCTACGGCTTGCTGGGACAGGAGGTGAAGCAGGTGGTGGTGGCGCTCGCTCGTTCGGTCGACGAATGGCGCAGGCAGGTGGTGGTGGCGGGGTCACGCGGCAGTAGATCGAGGCCTCCTCTCGATTTGGCTATTGGTGGCCGTGGTGAGGCTGTGGTGAGGTGTTGGTGCGGTGGTGGAGGTAGTGAGGGCGTCCCTCAGCCTTGAGGGCCGACGCTGCTGGTGCTGGTCACGGAGGTGGCTGCGGTGCTCCATTGAAGATGACGGCGGTGCGGTCCGTTGGAAGAGGGAAGCTCGGGTGGACCAGTTGATCGGTGGGGTGCGAGCAATAGTGCCGAGCGAAGGCTTGCTCCTGCCTTGGTCGGAGCCGGCAGCGACGGTGCCCGCGGGTGTCGTCTCCTTCATGAAGGCGTTGTCGTGGTACTACGCTCGCCTCCACCTTGTCCTGTGCTCCGGGGGAAACCTTCGATTCGGATTTCCGATCAGACGATGTTGACGGCTCGTCCGTCATGTCCCTCCTGGGGGCATCGTTCTTGGAGTTGGACTCAGCTGGAGGGACCAGTGGAGCGGTGGCGGTGGTGTTGTTGGTGCTCTCTGCATGGTCACGATGCTCGAGCTCCTTCGGAAGGGCCGGAAGCTATCCTCTGAAGACGACTAATGGCCGGGCTAGTGCCGGGATGCCTCCCGGGTGTTAGACTCGGCTTCGTAAGGCCCTTCGATTAAGCTGTTGGTTGTTGTGTAAAACCTCGGCGGCGCATGGCCCTTCGTCCGGGTGTGGACTCGGCAATGTGTTGCCCTTCGGCTGCTCCAGCACCATCATGGGTAATCTCGGCTAAGTGAAGCTCTTCGTCTACGGCGGTGATGATCCTTGTGCGCTAGCGTCCAACGCTAGTCGGGAGACGATGGGAGTCGAAAGCTCTCCCTTCGGGGTTGTTTGCTTAGTGTCATGCTCTTTTGCTTTGTTTCCCTCTGTAACTTCTGTAATAATTCGCCGGCATTTGTTCCGGTTTCCTCTTAATATAAAAGGGAGCAGTGCTCGCTGTTTTCTGTCAAAAAAAAAAAAAGACAATGGAGGTGGTCAGGCTTGGTCATACTAGTGCGGAAGCGTACGAGACATTGTCCGAACATTTAGATGAAGTGATTGTTAAGATGACACCATTCAACGAGGCAAGAGACGGATTGGGTCTTGAGGATAGACAATCCAAACATCGCGATGTCGAGAACCAACCACCAGCCGACAACAACGCAAGAATCTCCGCATCAGGAAACAGCTTAGCCGGCTTGAAGGCACCGGCAAAGAAGAGAGGGGACGGTACGCCTAGCAGCAGCAGGGAGAAGACATCGTATGAGAATATAAGCAGGCAAACACGGTTCTGTAGAATATGCCATGCGTCGGGCCATAAAAAAACTACATGTCCAGAGAGAGGGAGAAAATATTTAGTGATACAAGCACTTAAGTGCTACAATGCTCAAACCAATTTTAAAAGTTTCAAAAAAATCTACCAAAAAATGTGTGTGTTGACACGATGTGTTTAAACTAGCTCCAAAAATTTCAGCCACAAAATGAAAATGAACATTGAGAAACAAAAAAGACAAATCTGCTATGAATAGTGCCACAGGTGTCACAAAAAGATACACCTGTGGCACTATTCATAGCAGATTTGTCTTTTTTGTTTCTCAATGTTCATTTTCATTTTGTGACTGAAATTTTTGGAGGTAGTTTAAACACATCGTGTCAACATACACATTTTTTGGTAGATTTTTTTGAAACTTTTAAAATTAGTTTTTTCAAACGGATGCATTGTAGCACCTAAGTGCTTGTATCACTGGATATTCTCTCCAGAGAGAGGAGATGAACCAAAAGTCCCTCGAAAGCCGTCGAAATGCACAAGATGCGGTGTAGAAGGACACCGACGGACAACCTGCTCCAAATTAGTGTCTAGAGGTTCTTTTCTCTTAACCAGTTTCCAAAAAACAGTAGGCTACTGAAAAAATATAGGTAGACAAGTATGGGAGTTTGCATTTTTTTTCCTATGCATTTCCGATCCACGACCTTACATTGTACTCCCTTCGTTCCACAATATAAGATGTTTTAGGTGTTTCATATATTGTCTAGATTCGGACTAAAAGGATGGAAAGAGAGCGGATATATACACTAAAACATGTCTAGATACATGTCGTCTAAATATGAATGTGAAAAAAGACTAAAACATTTTATATTATGGAACGGAAGGAGTACATAGCTGTTGTAATCCCATTACTTGTTTAGTTGTCTGTCAAGACCGTATATGTGCGCCATTCTTCTGATAAGCTGTGACTGGATAAAATACGTAGCACCAATTCTGTGGCAAGTAGCAATGCGGTGGGAGCATGTGTGGTGTGAGGTAGTTATTGGGTGGATTAATTCAGATAAACAGGTGGTATTGGGACGCGGTCGGTGGGAATAGGGTAAGTTGCCGTCAGAGCGAACAGCCTCGCCGGCACAGCATGGAAGATAGTTTTCGTCCAGGCGTCTGTGCCGCCACAAAAGGGATCTGTCCCGATATGGATTAACGGAATCTACCGCATTTACTTGTGGGTCGCTGTGGGCCAAACAAACCAAATTACTTCAATACAAGCAGACATACGACATACAATACACTACCTCACGTCCCAGAATTAGAGGCAATATGTTAGAGGCACTTTTCATAATTGCCTCTAATTGTTATTTTAGAAGGCATTTTTTTAAATGTGCCTTAAATAAGTTAGTTATCAAAGGAAATTTTTATATGTGCCTACAAAAACCCACTACTTAAGGCATTTGTTAAAAGTGCCTCAAATAATAACTTTTAAAGGCATTTTTAAGTGCCTAAAATAATCTCCATTGGAGGCATCTTTGACATGTGCCTAAGAAAATCATCATTTAAGTTATTTATCCAAAGTTCCTTCAATGGTTAACTTTTTGAGGCATTTAAAAGTGCCTCAAATAGTTTTAATTTGATGCACTCTTTTTAGGCTATTTTGATTTTTGTGACTTAAAAGAATAGTCGTACTAAGTAGTGCAGGTATGTTGCAACGAATTAATTTATTTTCAATGTCACAAATAATCTCGAATAAACACAATAATAACTATATATAGCTATAAAAAGGTTCGAGTACGATGGTACATTACATACTCCGTAGCTTCGTAACATGAAGAAGAAAGAATCGATCGTACATTCGTACATACATACCGTGCATGTAGACCGGCCGAAAAGAAGCCTTTTCCCGATTCATTCCTACTCCTTCACTCGCTCGCTAGTGTTAGGACCTGCGACGGCGCCGGCCACCACCCACCTGGCCACCGTCTCCATCCACTTCTCCCATCAGCACACACCTCCGCCCAACCAGATCTCGCCATCCCCCTCACCATGGTCGCCCCCTCTCCTCCCGCTCCCGCTCCCTGACCCGCAGCCTGCTAGCTCTGTACAGATCGGAAGATGGGGGCGGCGGAGGACGCAGCCGTCGTGGCGGCGCCGGGTCGTGGGATACGGCCTACCTTGGAGGGGCCATGAGCCTCCTGCTCCTCCCCTCCTCTGTGAGCCGCGTCGACTCCTTCCCGAACCTCGTCGCCGATGCCAACGACCAGCCCACATGGGCGGCGACGTAGAGGCAGCAGCGGGATCAAGCGCCGATGGTCTGGTGTCGCAGGCCAGTTCCTTTGGAAGGGCCTCGAGAAGCCCTAGACGCATCATCGACGCCGCATGAGGAGGGGCTCCACGAGATCTGCACACCTCGGGAGGTTCGAGTGTGTCCTCTACGGCACCGAGGAGTCGAGCATCGGCTGCGCAATGGTACACGTCCATCTCTATCCCCCCTCACCTGCACGCCCCTCGTTTGCCAGTCAGATTTAGCCCTGGATTTGGTTTAGGATTTGTCAAACCAACTGCTACATCCTCTCTTATCCGTGCATGATAATTTTTGTTAACACGGTCAAGGTACATGGCACTATTGTAACGCCCCGACCCCAGAATTATACAGAGAGGCTATGAAACCGACACAACCATCAATGTATAAAACAAAGATCGAGACTTGTGGAACAAACCGGCACATCGCATGACTCTACGACACAAAACATATAGCAACTCATATAATGAGAAGAATACAAATATTACAAAGCAAAAGGATCACGGATCCAACAATTCAACAAGCGGAAGCGGGTAGCGTTGTCTAACAACAATAAGCAAATATAGGGCCTAAGAGGCCTACAAATAAACATCATCCCAGCCAGCTTGTTCCACGGTCCCAAGCTGCCACCTGGGAACCCCAGACTAGTAGTCGACGTCCACGAAGAACCCACCTAATTGCTCGGTGTCGTCCTCCTCTGAAATACAAATACATAGAGGCAGCAAAGAGAGACTGAGTACGATGTACTCGCAAGTTTAGTAGGGCGATATAGGCCCAATGACTGACGGAGGCTCTAAAGCTTTATATGTATTTCTTTTGCAGAAAGCTAAGTTTCATAAACAAAAATATAAGTGACACATGGCATTCGTCTACTCAGAATACTTTTCAAAAAGGGGTAAGAGAGTAACATTTGTCATCATTGGTTCTCATCGAACCCTTTTGTAACCAACCACTCTCATCTCCACCAAGGCACCCCCTCGAATCACCCTCGAGGAAGTGAACCTTTGTCACACGTTTATTATGCAACCTCTAGCTGCCATATCAATTAGGTTAACGTTATCTATGATCTTATATCCGATCCCAAGTCGTCCATAACCGCGGACACGGCTTTTCGAAAAGATTAAACCCTGCTGAAAGAACAACTATGCCCGAGATGTCGCCTAGAGGGGGGGGGGGGAATAGGCGATTAAAACTTTTTCTATTTAGGGGCTTGATAATTGCGGAATAAAACTAGGTGTTTAAATTAACAAGCCAACAACCTAAAATCTTGGTTTACCTAAGTGCACCAACAACCTATGCTAAACAAGGCAAGTAACAAGGTGATAGCAAGATATAGACTTCAAGCACGATGGCTATCACAATGTAAATTTGCATAAGTAAAAGCTCGGGTATAGAAATAACCGAGGCACGCGGAGACGAAGATTTATTCCCGAGTTCCTCCTTGTTAAGGGAGTACGTCTCGTTGGAGGGGTGTGAGCTCGCCACAAAAGGCCTACTCAAGATGCCACAAAGGCCTCACCCTATTCTCCGATGAACCGCACCCAAAGGCTTGGTTCACCTTCCACTATCGGAATCCTTCGGGGCGGATTCCGGAGCCCTTTACAACTTCTGCTTGGGGCACACACCCACAACTCAATTGGGGGCTCCCAAACTCGTGCCGAAGCTTCACAACACGAACACTTCGCGGCACCTCCAACCGTCTAGGGTACACAATGCACCCAATAGGCAACAAGCTCTTGGGAACACAATGCACCCAAGAGTAACAAGCTCTCAACCTTCAATCCCACGAATCACCGTGGGGAGCACAACCCGATGCAACAAATGCAAAAGGGGAAGAACACACCAAGTGGTCAAATTCTTCTCCCCAAAATCCAACCGAAGCAACTAATGCTACGGAGGGATTTAGGAGGAAGAACGGAGGAGAAACACCAAGAACTCCAAAATCTAGATCCCACGAGTTCCCCTCACTTAGAGGAGATTTTGTTTGGTGGAAAGATGGATCTAGATCTCCTCTCTTGTTTCCCTAAATTTGGGCAAGAATCATCGGAGGGATTAGGAGGAATCGAGCTCTCAAAATGTTGTGGAGGAGAGAGAGCAAGGGATGAGATCTACAAGAAAAATGGGGAAGAAAACCCTTTTATAAGTGGCTCTAAAATAGAGCCGTTGGGGGAGAAAAGGTTGGACAAAGAATGCCAGAGTACCCGGCCAGGGGCCGGCCTGGCCGGCCAGGAAACCAACGATCGATCGCAAGCACAGCCGGCCTGCTGCCAGCCTTGGGCCGGCCCGTGAAGCAGTAGGCCGGGAAGCCAACGGAGGCTTCCGGCCAAGGCCCGGCCGCGGCCCAGCCAGCGGGAGAAGCAGGCCGGCTGGCCACCCGAGGCTTCCGGCCCAGTCCCGGCCTGAGGCCGGCCAGGCCGGCCAGCCTGGCAGTTTTTTTTTTCCTTTTCTCCTTTTAAAATTCTGTTTAGGGCTTCTTTGGATCATAGGATTAGAAAACATAGGAATTGAAAAAACACAGGAATTTGATAGGATTGCAGGTGCAAAACAGAGGATTACAAAAACAGAGGAAAACTGCAGGAATGGTCATTTGGATGGAACACCGGAAAAACACAGGATAAATGCCTCTATCCTACGCGAATGAGTGTAAAAAAGAGGTTACACTGGATGTTGAAAATCCTATGGGATTGGGGTGTAGGAATGCTATCCATAGGAATTTTGGAGGTGCCATTCCTTTGATCCAAAGGGCTTACTTAGGAAAAAATCCTAAGGATTGGAATCCTCCAATATTCCTATGAAAATCCTTCAATCCAAAGAGGCCCTTAGAAAAAACAACCGACGGTATAAATGTAATAACTTTCGCATACGAACTCCGTTTTCGATAAACTTAGGGGCACTTCTTTTGGGCTTCTCGGATGGCTTCGAGGCCGTGGGCAGCACAAGCCCAAAAGAAGTCTCGGGCTGGTGTATGGCTTCTTTCCACCGCGAAGCTCCCACGCAGTGCAATACTAGAAACTCCTATCGACCAGTTTCCCGAGCTTCCCCAGTCGAGAATCGAACCGGTATACTACACTGCCCCTCCGTTTCACATGTATTACAAGGAAATGCCACCCCACAGGATAACGTTTGGAGCTGGGGAAAGAAAACAAAATGCAACCAGCTCCCATCCCATCCCACGACCTTGTAGCGAGCTAGGGTTCCTCTGACCCGGCCGCCGGCGCCGCCCCGCCCTCGCCGCTCCGGCAGCCCGACGCCGACCAGATCTTCTCCTTCGCCGCCTCTCCCTCAGCCCCGCCTCTCCCCCTGCCACTCTTCCCCGTGACCCCTCCGGCCGTCCGGCGAGATCCAGAAGCCCGGCCCGACGGCCCGCAGGTCATACCGACCAACTCGCCGTCGATCCCGGCCATCAGCTCGTCCCAGGAGCTCTGGCATGGCCTGACCAGCAGCTCTTCGCCAGCACGTGCTGTGTAGAGTCCTCCCGGTTTGCATGCCTCTGTTGCAAGATGAAACCTGAATATGCGTTCGTTTAGAGTGCTTCTTGTGCAGGCGTGTCTGAACTCTGAAATCTGACCAGTGTGTTACTTGTGTCATAGTGTTCAGGCATGTTTGCGTGTATGGTTTGAAAGCCAAACAAACTTGCATACAAATTCAAGCGAGCGAGTGCAAGCAGGCATCCATAGTAGTGAACGAGAACTGCTTGCTGTACTGAATTATACTACGGACCAATGTATTTTGCCTTTTCATATTATTTTAATTTCATTTCTTGTTAATTTATCACAATCAACACAACAAATAACTATGCATAAGATATTATCATTTTATTAAGTACACATATCAAATCAGAGGGCGTTACTGACATTTCACAACTCAACACATCAAATAAGCAAAACTTCATAAGCCCAAAAGAAGTCTCCAGACAGTTTCTACGAGCTTCTCTCCACCACAGTTTCCTCCCACCGAAATCCATAAGCAGGCTTATGCATAAGCAGAAGCCCAAAAGAAGTGGCCCTTAGACTCGTTGGAATCGTCACAACGAGCACTACAAGGATATGCAGAGAAACACCATAGTCCAAGAATATATTATAAAGATAAATGGGGAAAGGTAAAAGCTCCCATTTGCAAATCGGAAATGCAATAACTTTCACCCACGAACTCCGTTTTCGATAATCTTGGACTCGTTGGAATCGTCACAACAAGCACAACAAGATTATGCATAGAAACATCATAGTGCAAGAAAATATTATAAAACCAAATGGGGAAAGTTAAAAACTCTTTTTCGCAAACCGAAAATACCGGAACTTTTGCAATTGACGTCCGAAAGAAATAAAACCAATTTTGTTGGAAAGAGGACGTCAAATGCTACCTTTGAAAATGGCAAACAAGCAATGGAGATTTTGCAAAGAAGTGGAAGAGATAAATCTCCCGCACGGATGAACCGGCAAAATCTCCAATACCAAAACCGCAATAGAAGACGCATATGAAAAACGTTTTCGGTTAACTTGGCTTTGTCATGACGAGCACGACAAGCACCAAGACCACACCACGATAAGAGACAAATAAGAACCAATAAAGATGATTGCATGGATGCAAAGGCTTGTGCTCTCTACGGCGATACGATCACGATATTCGGTCGAGAGCCCCTCTTGATAGTACGGCTATCTATCCTATAACCCGATCTCTCACTAAACAACATGAGACCGGTAAAATAGAAACCCTATCAAGATCATACCTTTGCCTTGCGCATTAATCCACTTAAGGTCGATGAAGACGATCTTCAACTCCTCAAGACGCACCACCTTCCTCGATTGCGCTTCGGTGAAGATTCACTTGATGCTCCCCCATACACCAAGATGGGAGACGCCCTCTTCGGCATATCTTCACTTGGCCTTGAGTGATGATCAACTCGCACAAAGCCTTGATCAACACACACTTTTCTTCTTTCCTTAACCTTGACTCCAACAAATGGAGAACAAGCAAACAAATGGACAACCTACAAATAGAGCTCAAAACAAATCTTAGTCCATCGAGATTGTCATTAATTACCAAAACTATGCATGGGGGCAACCATGCACTTTCAATCTCCCCCATTTTGGTAATTGATGACAATCCCGTTTAAGAGGGTTTATATAAAGAATAAAGCAACCTTGCGTGACAAACAAGCAAGAATGCAAAGCGCATTAAAGGCAAATGCAACAAAAGCACAAAACCCAAATTCCCTTAAACCCTCTAAACTTCTCCCCCATTGGCATCGATTGCCGAAATGGGAAGAAAAATTTAGAGAGCCAATATAATATGAGTTCCAAAGCACTCATAGAGGAAATCAAATTATATTGAGGATCCAAAGATTGCAAAAAGATGAAATCATTTTAAAAATCTCCACAAAGGAGATAGGCAATCAAAACGATCCAAAGCGAGAGTTCTAAATAAAAACGGAGAAGCTCCCCAATGTTCATGCACAATTGAGGAGTGCACAAAAATGGCATCCTCGCCCCCAAAATCATCTAGAACACTCAACAAGTGCAATTGTGCATAATGCAAAAGCAAATCATAGCACTTGCACCAAAGATGTGGTTGAGCCATAAAAAGATACCAATTTTCAAAAATTCAACATAAGATAGGCCCAACCGAGATAAAGAGATCTTTTAAAGAAATATATTCACAAGCTTAGGGATACCAATTGGAAACTAAAACCAATTGAAAATGCCAAAAGCTAGTGAGATCATTTAGCCAATAAAAATCAACATGCTCACCATGGTAGGCATGAAGTCAAAGATCTTCAAAAATACATGAGTGTGTAAAGATACCAATAAACAATAAGACGAGCACTCATGAGACAAATTTGGAACCACCAAAGAATTATAGATGAAAAACAAGGTGGCTCAAAAGAAATAGGATACCAACTAAAAGATGACCTCTCTCATATGTATAGGTTTCTTATTAGACAAACCATTGAAGATATACATCCGCAAAGAAACATATACATACGAAATGGTCCGGGAAAAAGATAACAAGGTATCCAAAAGGAAGTCATAAATATACACATGAGATTGTTGCATAAAAGCATAGCACATAGCTCAATTTTATCTCATTGTATATAAATGAACTTCAAATATATCAAATGCATCACACATATCACTAAGGGAACAAGAGATAGTGGAGATGCTTTGAAATAGGCAACAAGTATCACAAGGAAATAATATCAATTGAAGAAAGGTTTTTGCAAATTCAACACACATATCACAAAGATATATTAAGTAAAGGAAAAAGGCCAAAACCACAACAATTGCATATAAAGGATTTCATGCCAAAAGGCAACCTACACAAGGTTGAGACTAGTAAAGTGAGCATGGGATAGATACTTGTTACCGATATGGCATTGGTGATGAAGAAGATGAGAGTTTTGATTATCATCAAAGCTTGACTCCGACAATCACATGGTGAGAACACCTTCCTTATGAATGAGACAAGCATCCAATGCATCTCCATTGTACCTAAAACACAATTAGAGTACAAAATGGTTCCCAAACTCATTGGGTCCCATAGTAGTTAGATCAACTACAATATATAGGAAACACTCCACATAAATATGTGCATATAGATATGAAATTGAATTTCATGCACATCTTAGCCGATTTAGGATTCGGTGGAGTATCCCCTATATATTGGAACTAGAAAGACTAGCATGCCATAAAATATATATACTAGTAAATATGCATGCATAGACTTACAAGAACCAAACGAGATACAATTTGGACAAAAACACCAAGTAAACCAAGAAGAGAGCACACCAAGGTGTGATACAAAAAGGTTGTCCAAATTATGTCAAAATCCAAATCAACACATGATTGAGGAAAAATCAAATCAACAAATGATTGATTCCAAAACACATCAACACATGAAGTGTGATATCAAAAGGAATCGAATCAACACAACAAATGATCGATAAGACACCAATTGAAAATAAGATACCAATTAAAACAAAAATAGCAACTAGGAGAAAAAAATACCAAGAAGAGGATGATACTTGACCGAAATCAAGTAAAGAAGATTAAGACAAAAAGGTATCAAGACTCCCACAATAAATATCAATTGGAACAAATATCTATGGAGGAGATATTAAATTCCAATTAATACCAATTTAAGGTGCCAACACAAGATAAAGAATCAAATGCCAATTGAGAGGATCAATAATTGATAGAAAGAATAGTGTTCTAAATAAAAGGAATGCTCCCCCAAGATTAATGCATTATCTTAGATATTTGTATTTGAATACAAAATGCATGCACAAGGGATCATTACTCTCCATATTTTATCTAAAACACTAAACACTACCGATTGAAAGATAGGATCCATTCAAAAGGCAAGGAAGGCAATAGATAAAGCAAATCAACGCAAAAGCCAATGTGAAGATGGTCTACAAAATCCACCACAATTACTAGTATCACTTGTCATGGACAAGGAGTATATAGAGATATTTCTCGGTGGTATAAAGGAATGATGTACAAGACCAACTTCACCATAAACTAGCAAATGGCAAAAGATAGGAATTAAAACACCATATTTTTTTTAAAGAGGTTTGTTGGTAGTTTCAATTATTCGAACCAACCGGCAAAGCCATGGTTAGAATAAAAGGAAACAAATGGTTTCTCACATAATATATGGAAATGCATATTAGAGAAAAACCACACCAAGCAAACTCACACAAACAAGAACCAAAGGGTAACCACAAAGGAAAATTGGAACTTGTTTGAGCACACATGCCACATAGGAAAGATAATTTATAATATCAACACTAAGTGGCAAACCTCAAATGTTCACATTTTATGAGGATTGTAATATGCACATAGCTTATTACTCCCCCATAATGTGATAATTCATTTTATTTTTAAACAAGAGGCAAATAAAACCAACTAGAGAAATTAATGGACATGTAGAATTTGAATTTCTCATGAATATGACACACCACATAGTGACTAGATAAGATGAAATATCAAAACTAGGTGGTGTGCTTCATGTACATACATTTTTAGGTTTGTGGGGTGCACTAAGCACATCACTCCCCCAAAATGGGATAGTCCATTAATATCTCAAAGAGCCAAATAAAATCCACACAAGATTCAATAAAGCTCAACACAAAGTTACAAATTCATGATATACAACTATCTAACATAACCTTGAATAACAAGACAAGAAAGATAGAAGCATATCATATACAAACACATGCTAGGAACTAGACTAACACATGCAAGGGAGCAAGCAACTTTCAATGTATATATAAATTAAATACATGTTACCGCAAGGGGGAAGCATTGGATATAAGATATGGTAATAATATAATTGACATGGCTTGATGAAATAAAACCATGAAGATCCCTCAAGTCTTCAAAAGAAACCAAGTCTCCAATGTCCTCCACACCAACCTATTGATCAAGTTTGAGCTTGTTGGTCCCCAACCAAGTTGGGTCCTAAGACGTTAGTCACAATAGGCTTGGGAACCCAAATGGTGCTTTTCTTGACACCACTTTGAGCTCCCACATACTTGGCAAACACATTGCCACCTCTATCCTTCCCAAGAGAATAAACATCATCAATTATAATAGGGTTGGATGGGGTACCGTTAGTGCATGAAGAAGCAAAATGACCTTTGCCACGGCAAAGGTAGCAACACCGACTCTTCTTCTTCTTAATAGGCTCCTCAACTTGAGGAGCAATAACTTGAGTCTTCTTGGGAGGTGGCCTTTGTTCAACTCGTGGTTGAGCACGAGTTTGAACAAGAGGCCGCTTCCCTAGTTGCTTCTCACTAAGAGGCATCTTCTTCTTCATTGGGCAATCCCGAACATGGTGCCCTTCTAGCTTGCACTTGAAGCAAGTGATCTTGGCCGGATTCTTGATTTGAACTTGGCCCTTCTTATTCTTCTCAACCTTGGACTTGTTCTTGTTGTTGGAGTTGAATCCAAGTCCACTCTTGTCATTGGGGGATTGTTGCACACTCAACATGTTGTCAAGTGCACGCTTCCCTTCATGACGCTTTTCCAAGCCTTTCTTCATAGAAGTGGCTTGGGCCTTGAGCTCTCCTCTTTTCTCTACATGGTTAGTGACAACACAAGTACTAGAGAAGGTAGATGCATCATTGTTAGAGCAACAAGGCAAAGCAAGTAATTCATCACATGATGTACCAACATTTTTAGTGGATGAACTACTAGGACTAGCACATGGCAATATAGCATTTTTAGTTATGGTTGTGCTATTATCCACATGAGGCTCACTAGATGTTACCTTTTTAGTGATGGCCTCATGAGCTAACTTTAGACAAGCATAGGAAGCTAGAAGATCATCATTAGAGCTAGATAGCTTTTTATGACTTTCTTCCAACTCCCTATAGTTGCTAGTTAGCAACTCAAGTTGAGCCCTTAGCTCAACATTCTCCTTCAAAGTAGATGCTTCACAAGAAATGGAGTTAGTAGCACAAGCATCATTAGCATTAGGAATAGAAGAAGGCATAACAAGTTCATCATTTTTAGATAGTTGAGTTTGAAGTTGATCATGAGACAAGACGAGGAGAGAGTGTTCGTGTTCCAAAGCCTTTTGAGCTTTGTCACGTCTCTCTATATCCTCAATTAGTCTAGCATTGCCAACCCCAAATTCAACCTTTTCCTTTTTAAGCATTTTATATTTGGAAATGGCATGGTCACGTTCTTCAATAAGTTTAGCAATAATAGCATCGTGAGATTCCTCAATATTCTCAAGTTTCTCCTCAAGAGAAGCCCGAGTCTCTTGCTCTTCCTCAAGAGCATCTTCTAAAGTAGCCTTTTCCATAGCATCATCTCTTTCTATCTTACCCTTCTCTTCAAGGCTTGCTTTCAAGGACTCAATAGTTTCCCCACGCTCAATAAGAGTGCTCATGATTTCAAAGAGGTTAGCTTGAGCACTATTATTGTTAGGAAGGGCTTTAAGAATCATTAGACCTTTATTTTGAAGCATAGCATTAACCTTTTCCACATCATCTTCTTCATCATTATTATCATCATCATTATCATTATTATTATCATTGCTAGAAGAAGATTTAGCCATGAGGCAATGATAGGTGGATGAAGAGGGATAATTAATTTTTGAACTACTCAAGTTCAAATCTTGTTCCACAATTAATTGAGTTTCCTCTACATTTATATTCATGCAAGAGTTAGAGGGAACACAAGCATTTTCATCATTGGAACAAGATAAAGCAAGCATATCATCATTAGATTTATCTAAGCAATTTTTGGATGATATGCAAGGACTATCAACACTAGCATGTATGACATTTATAGTGCTATGTGTGTTTAGGTCCAAAGATGAAGCATTGCAACAAGATAGAGATAAATGATCATCAACAATGAGCTCACTATCCAAATTGCAAAGCCTATCACTACTCACCATTACATTGGATTGTGGCTTACCACATTTTGGTGAAGTAGATGAAGACGAGGACTCGTCACGGCCGGAGGTGGAGGGAAAGCAATCATCCTCAATAGAGTTGGACACTCCATATTTTTCTTCAAGCTTGGTCCATAATTCATGAGTATCCCGGAGAGGCATGATTGACTCAAACACAACTACACTCACAAACTTGCAAAACTCGTTAGATGCTAGAGCATCTAGATATAAGTTTTTCTCATCCTCTAAAGTCGTACTTGCGTAGTCCTTTGGAGGAGAAAAACCTATATCTAAGATACGCTCAATATTGGGATCCAAGACCCGTAAGTGACTAAGCATATGAGTTTTCCAAACATTGAAATTTGTGCCATTAAATCTAAACAAGGAATTGTGCACTAAATCCCTAGACGACATCTTTACTCTCTAGGCGGTAAAGCCAAACAAGAGAGACGAGGCTCTGATACCAAATGAAAGAACAACTATGCCCGAGATGTCGCCTAGAGGGGGGGGGGGGGGAATAGGCGATTAAAACTTTTTCTATTTAGGGGCTTGATAATTGCGGAATAAAACTAGGTGTTTAAATTAACAAGCCAACAACCTAAAATCTTGGTTTACCTAAGTGCACCAACAACCTATGCTAAACAAGGCAAGTAACAAGGTGATAGCAAGATATAGACTTCAAGCACGATGGCTATCACAATGTAAATTTGCATAAGTAAAAGCTCGGGTATAGAAATAACCGAGGCACGTGGAGACGAAGATTTATTCCCGAGTTCCTCCTTGTTAAGGGAGTACGTCTCGTTGGAGGGGTGTGAGCTCGCCACAAAAGGCCTACTCAAGATGCCACAAAGGCCTCACCCTATTCTCCGATGAACCGCACCCAAAGGCTTGGTTCACCTTCCACTATCAGAATCCTTCGGGGCGGATTCCGGAGCCCTTTACAACTTCTGCTTGGGGCACACACCCACAACTCAATTGGGGGCTCCCAAACTCGTGCCGAAGCTTCACAACACGAACACTTCGCGGCACCTCCAACCGTCTAGGGTACACAATGCACCCAAGAGGCAACAAGCTCTTGGGAACACAATGCACCCAAGAGTAACAAGCTCTCAACCTTCAATCCCACGAATCACCGTGGGGAGCACAACCCGATGCAACAAATGCAAAAGGGGAAGAACACACCAAGTGGTCAAATTCTTCTCCCCAAAATCCAACCGAAGCAACTAATGCTACGGAGGGATTTAGGAGGAAGAACGGAGGAGAAACACCAAGAACTCCAAAATCTAGATCCCACGAGTTCCCCTCACTTAGAGGAGATTTTGTTTGGTGGAAAGATGGATCTAGATCTCCTCTCTTGTTTCCCTAAATTTGGGCAAGAATCATCGGAGGGATTAGGAGAAATCGAGCTCTCAAAATGTTGGCAATGGAGGAGAGAGAGCAAGGGATGAGATCTACAAGAAAAATGGGGAAGAAAACCCTTTTATAAGTGGCTCTAAAATAGAGCCGTTGTGGGAGAAAAGGTTGGACAAAGAATGCCAGAGTACCCGGCCAGGGGCCGGCCTGGCCGGCCAGGAAACCAACGATCGATCGCAAGCACAGCCGGCCTGCTGCCAGCCTTGGGCCGGCCCGTGAAGCAGTAGGCCGGGAAGCCAACGGAGGCTTCCGGCCAAGGCCCGGCCGCGGCCCAGCCAGCGGGAGAAGCAGGCCGGCTGGCCACCCGAGGCTTCCGGCCCAGTCCCGGCCTGAGGCCGGCCAGGCCGGCCAGCCTGGCAGTTTTTTTTTTCCTTTTCTCCTTTTAAAATTCTGTTTAGAAAAAACAACCGACGGTATAAATGTAATAACTTTCGCATACGAACTCCGTTTTCGATAAACTTAGACTCGTTGGAATCGTCACAACGAGCACTACAAGGATATGCAGAGAAACACCATAGTCCAAGAATATATTATAAAGATAAATGGGGAAAGGTAAAAGCTCCCATTTGCAAATCGGAAATGCAATAACTTTCACCCACGAACTCCGTTTTCGATAATCTTGGACTCGTTGGAATCGTCACAACAAGCACAACAAGATTATGCATATAAACATCATAGTCCAAGAAAATATTATAAAACCAAATGGGGAAAGTTAAAAACTCTTTTTCGCAAACCGAAAATACCGGAACTTTTGCAATTGACGTCCGAAAGAAATAAAACCAATTTTGTTGGAAAGAGGACGTCAAATGCTACCTTTGAAAATGGCAAACAAGCAATGGAGATTTTGCAAAGAAGTGGAAGAGATAAATCTCCCGCACGGATGAACCGGCAAAATCTCCAATACCAAAACCGCAATAGAAGACGCATATGAAAAACGTTTTCGGTGAACTTGGCTTTGTCATGACGAGCACGACAAGCACCAAGACCACACCACGATAAGAGACAAATAAGAACCAATAAAGATGATTGCATGGATGCAAAGGTTTGTGCTCTCTACGGCGATACGATCACGATATTCGGTCGAGAGCCCCTCTTGATAGTACGGCTATCTATCCTATAACCCGGTCTCTCACTAAACAACATGAGACCGGTAAAATAGAAACCCTATCAAGATCATACCTTTGCCTTGCGCATTAATCCACTTAAGGTCGATGAAGACGATCTTCAAATCCTCAAGACGCACCACCTTCCTCGATTGCGCTTCGGTGAAGATTCACTTGATGCTCCCCCATACACCAAGATGGGAGACGCCCTCTTCGGCATATCTTCACTTGGCCTTGAGTGATGATCAACTCGCACAAAGCCTTGATCAACACACACTTTTCTTCTTTCCTTAACCTTGACTCCAACAAATGGAGAACAAGCAAACAAATGGACAACCTACAAATAGAGCTCAAAACAAATCTTAGTCCATCGAGATTGTCATTAATTACCAAAACTATGCATGGGGGCAACCATGCACTTTCACCTGCAGGGGTGTACTAATTTACCCATTGGTACCGTCCGGCTCACCTAGTTGGCCCTCTTCCGGGGAAGGCCGGCGAGCGGGCGCGGTTAGACCTTTACAATGCATGAGGCTTACTCAAGGACCATCAGTGTGCGGAAGGACAGGTTCAGCGCTCCCAGCGCCCTGCCCCGCGGCCACATCCTAAACACCACCATCCTCGTTCCTTTTTCCACCCACACAACTCACGCGCAAATGGAAATCTCGAACTAGAGGACCCTTGACAAGCCCCTCACAAATTATTCGGTCGGTAAGGCGCCCATACACCCACCAATGGCAGCACGCTCGTCTTGGTTCAAGAGGTAAAGAACTCGCACCTAGGGGCTAGAGTGAGGCAAAACACCATCCCCGATGGCAACTCACCCAAGCCATCTTAGCATTTTAATTAGCATCACCATTATCCACCGTGCCCGAATCATTCCATCATCATCAACAATTATGGAATTAATAACGGACCTAAAGCATTTATTTAAGCATTGCTAAGCATAGCTAAGCATAAGATTACAACAACTCTATCTTTATCTCGGCCAACACTTCAACCCTAGGTTTCATAGGTAGGGATACATGTGATTGGCTCGGGAAAGAACATGCATTCATAGGATATTCTAATACGTACCCAAAAGAGACATTTGAACCGCATGCAATATTATGGTGGATAACATAATTTGATAAAAAAAACATAGGATGCTAGATGCCAAGAAGGTTAGGTTATCTCTTGCCTTGCTGCCCGGGCGTGAAGTAGTGCTCGTCGGGGTAAGTAGAGAGACCCTCGACTCCGGAATCTATCGATACCCAAAAGAAAAGCAAAGAACACATAAATCACACAACTCAAGATGCAATGCTCAATCACATGATGGCATGTCAAAATTTAAGAAAGGATTCCATTATATAACTTAAGGGCACAATTAAATGGGGAGCCAAATAATTAGGGAAATTATTTGGAAGCAACCCCACATTTAGCTTAGTGACCACGTTCTTCATAAATTATTGAATTATTAGAGAAGTGGCTCAAAATGCATGAACATGACATGAAAATGGTTAGGGTTTATCACTCCGATCATTTCGGTAAATTATTTGTAATTTTCGGAGTACCGAGAAATAACTAGCAATTTAATTACTTATTTGGATTTATATCTTTTAACCAAGTAAAGATTAATATCAAAGCCCAAATTGTTGTCATGAGGTGATAACAGCATAAGTAGAAAGTATTTGAAAAGCTGATCAACTTGGTATAACAATTACAAGATTTGAGAAGACGAAGCCACTTTACAAAGTTCACAAGTTTTTCAGCTGGCTCGGAATTCATCCGGATTGGTCCGGAATATTCCGGATGGTCCGGAATAATCCGGGCTCATTCCGAGCCAAATCCGAGGTGACCTCCAAAACTTTCTGTTAGGGTTTCGGAAATTTCCCGGAAACGTCCGGAATTTTCCGGTCGACCCGGAATCGATCCGGAATAATCCGGGTGATACCGGACGGCTCGAATCTGGGCAGAAAAGCGACGGCGGCGGCGGGGGCGCACAAAGTGCGGGCAAGAGAGGGAGAGGGGCAGCGGGATTTGGCCTAGAAGGTTGCGGGGCTCACCCTGAGTACGTGACGCGGTTGGTGAGGCCGGAGAGGGAGAGATGGCGACGGATTTTTCCCGGCGGAGCTCGGCCGGAACGGAGGAAGCCGAGGATGGTGACGGCGATTCCCGGCACCCCGTGCCGATTCCTTCGGCGTGGAGGAGCAGCACGGCACAGAGCAGCACCCTGGCTGCTCAGCTTGTCTTCGGTCGGCCGGAGGCGGCGGCGATTCAACGGCGATGGAGCGTCGGCCGTGGGGAGCTCGGAGGAAAAGAAAACGACCCCGATTTAGGGAAAGAACGAGAGGGGAGAGGAGTGCGGGCAGGCATGCGTCCTCGGAGTGGTCTTTGACCTCAAGGGGGGCCACGGCGTCGAGCGGCATGGGCAAGGGAGCAGGTGGCGTCGGCGGCATGGCGCCAGTGTCCATTGTCGTCACTGTGCTTCGTCCGGAATTTTCCGGAAAGGTCCGGAAAATTCTGACTGGTCCGGAATTGATCCGGAAAATTCCGGGTCATTCCGAATGACCAGAAATTGGCAGAAAGGCTAGATTTTACTTGGGCACCAAAACAATTCCAGAAAATATGCCAAAATTCTAGGAGTTTCTCCACAATATAAACAACTCACCATACACTTACCTAGGCATTTGAACAAGGTGGCATGGCTCACAAATTTAGACAAAATCTTTGAGCCACATTTTAGGGCCTAAGAAAGTTGGAGCCAATTGGAACCCATCCATTTGGTTCTTGTGCATTAAGGTGAACTTGGGAAACTTGTTGAACCATATGGTCACTTGCCATGGTATGGTTAACACCATAGTTTGCATTTCAAGGAGTGTGGACGCTTTGGGAAGGTTTTGGCTTCCTTCACTTCATTGTTTCCCATTGGTTGTTTGTTAACCCAAGCAATTTAGAGGGATGCCATGATGCAAACATATATGCAAAAAGTGGAAAAATTATTGGTATTTTTCATTACCAAGTTAGGGCTGTTACAACTATGGATTGAGCTGTGCGTGTAGTCTCATCATGTTCCTGTTAGTGTTCTCACCCATTGTATTTCTAGTACTCCTACGTTATTTCCACTATGCATTGTTTCTTCAAGTTACTGATATATCGGTAGTATATTTAGTCATGAGGCCAATTCATATACAAACTCCTCAGTGTCTTCTCAAATTTAGTTTTGCCAATGATAAATTAACTATGGTTGTCCATGCCTACTAGGTTGTATATTTTGACATATCAAGGTCATGCGAGCCAAAAGGCTGATATCGATGGAGAGGGTGCATTAGGCCTATTCACAAGCATTTGACACTGGCTCACCTCTTTGACACTGCCTCTCTTCTCATAGCTATGAATGTGTGTTAGTTCGTTGAAAATTATTCAACTAAAACTGCCGTCCATTTTTTTTACACATAGTGTATCCATTTTACATGATCTAATAATAGTTAGTATGTCAAATATAAGGATGTGTTGTTGTTCAATTTATTGAATTTGTATCTACATACATACAAAACTGATGTAAGTTATATCACTAATGCGGTTACGTGGTAGTATGTACAACATAGTAAACTCACAGAGTGTTGAATACATATCAACTTGAAATTGAACTTGGCAGGAATACAAGAATCATATTCTTATTGCAGGAGATTCTTGGTAGTGATTCATATTGTGTTTGTTTCTGTTTCAGGCTGACAGTACTTTAGACTTTCATTCGCATACACACATTCCAGTTGCCGTTGGTGCACAAATGAGATATGCAGTTACCGGTGATGTTCTTTATACAAGGTAAAAGAGTCCAAACCTTGATTTTTCTGTTGTTTCAGAATCTGTTGCATATGCATATATTTGTCTTTTCTGCATGCATAATACTCTATAATTGTAGAAGTGTTATTTAATATGTTGTACAAAATAATTGTTCGCCGATGTTTTAATTCCTACTATGCCAGGACATGTAGTGCAGGCTTTTACATTGTTAAAATCAAGCCCTGAGGCTCAGGTCTGTAACTGTAATACTTCACTGCTATTGTGGTTTTAGTCAGTCGGCTGTTAATACTTCACTGGTTTTCTCCAGTTGTAAGAAAATACCAAGTTACTGTACGAGTAACTTTTGTTCCACCTAGCATGCTTGTACTCTATGCGTTGATGATATACTTCTCTTCTAGATGGCATACTGTAGATTAAAGGCAACCTTTCCCACCAAATATGAATTAATTGTTGGCCTTGCTTCCATCCAAAATGATCAATATTATAATTTATCTTCAATTCTGGGTTCTAATTTCTGGGTTCTCTACTTCTCTTCAATTCTGAGTATCTGCTTCCTTTTACAATTGCAGCTCTGGGTGCTTTTACTTGGTTTCCTGATGTATTTTCTTCTACAATTTGCTTAATCATACTATCCATTCAACTTTGATTTGGGGACAATTGCTGCACACTATATGTTCGTTCTAAGAAACTCTAAGTTAATTATAGTCTGTATAGGCTCTCTCTTCTTTGAAGAATCAACTAACAACAGTAGTGGAGGCGGAATATTGTTTTAGGTATGGCCGACGCATCAGCTATGTACACAACAACACTACAACAACACTAAAGTTAAGTAGGCCAACACATATATTTGATGAAGATGGCAAAATTTGAGGTGTGGCGGAGGCCAAACCTTGCCAGATTGCTGCCTCCGCCACTGACTAACAAGTTACAAAGCTGCAGTGCCCATCATGAATTCAGATTTCTTGTGCCTTCTGTCTAGTATATTGTTTGTACTTCTCATATTTTGCCAGTACCTCAAGACCCTGTGCCGTGTTTTTTTCTGCAATATATTTTGACGTCTAATCATGGTTTTGGTTAAACCAAATGTACATGTATAATTATTCGAATCTGGTTGTATTGCTTCATATCCACTACTGGTATTGTTCTGCGAGTGAGGGCACATGAGTAGTGTGCAGTCTAAACTGAATAAGATTATAAGAACAATTAAGTTTTAGCACTGTGAGTATTACTGTGCTTAGACTTGGAGTAAGCATGGTACTCCAGAATAACTACAATGTCCAAAGTACAATGCTTTGAATAGTTTTACTTCTCAGTACCTGTTCCATTGTCTTCCAGACCATTTTTGGCTTCTTGCCCTCCATCTTCAGGTTCTCCATCATTCTCTAGCATCACCATGGCGGCAGAGGCAGAGGCAGAGGCGGAGCACGGCCTGGAGGTGGACCTACCCTCATCAGTGACATCGAGGAAGCTTCTTATCAGCCTGTGATTGAGGGAGGCCAGGACCTGGGACCTGGGATCAAGCTGCCGGCGAGACGGACTTGGGACTCTTTTGGTCAGCTAATGGTGTATAATTTCCTTTCAGTCTCTTCTGGTGAGCTAATGCTTGGTCACTTGTAATATTGTGTTGTTTTAAAGTTTTGATGTACTTGAATGCTGACTAATACTGTGATTTACTGTCACATTGGACTGTAATCTTGGAACCGACATATTACTATGATTTTTGATTTTTGAAACCCTGCTAATTACTGTGAATCTACATATTGTGGTATTTGTGTTATGACTGTATTCAAATTTGAGGCACTAAAATGGGTGCCTCCAAAAGTGACCTTTAGAGGCAGTATAAAAAAAAATGTCTCAAATGTAATTATTGGAGGTAATGTTTACAAGTGCCTCTAAAAATGACCTTATAGAGGCAGTTTTCAAAAATGCCTCCTATGAGTATTTTACAAGGCACTCAAAAGTGCCTCTATAGATATATTTTTGAAGGCACTCCAAAGTGCCTTGAAAAATGAGTGCCTTCAAAAATACATTTTTGAGAAACTCCAAAGTGCCTCAAAAGGTCACTTTTGAAGGCACTCAAAAGTGCCTCACCTTTGGAGGCACTAATGAAAAGTGCCTTGAAAGACCTTTCCCTACCGAAGTAAAAACTGCACTTTTTTTTTGCCTCAAAAAATTTTTAAAGTCATTTTTTGGACTTTTTGAGGCATTTTGGAGTGCCTCGGATTCGAGTTTGTGATGTAGTGATACGTCCTCAAATTCAGGATCTCGAGACAAACGAAGGTGCAGGATATCGTGTCCAGCTTTGCCCGGGTGTCAAAACCGATTTTCGGATTTTATATTGCTTTTATATTTTTAAAGTGAAATGATACATATCTGTTTAAATGTGGACGAATATGTGTTTTACGGGCTGAAAATGGCTGTGTGCAGAACAGAAACCGAAAGCCGAGCGATAAAACAGAATATTCTGTTTTTCCGCTCGGCTTTCGGTTTCTGTTCTGCCGCAGCCATTTTCAGCCTGTAAACCGCACAAAACGCGAACCGAAAACCGTGTTTACGGTTCCGGCGTTTTCGGTCGCTGCTAGAGATGCTCTTACCATGGAGTACAAATGGAACTCCGAGCCTTTCGCAATGCATTGCTCGAGCTACTTTGTGCATATGTCGATGGCGGAAGAGGTCAGCGACAAGTTCACCGGCTGCCCCGCCCACCCAACCCCGACAGATGCATGCATTGCTAGAAATACTTCTCACATATGCATATATCTCTGGTCAGGGGCCGTTCTCGGGGTATGTCGATATCACTGATCGACGTACGAAGTGGAGAAATCTTTCGTTGACTAGAATCTTGAAGGTCGTCATTCTAGCTGGAATCGATATCAATGACAGGTGCATCTTGGAGGGGGAACATGTGGCTCCTCCTCGTCGGAGACCTCGTAAGCCGGCGCATGGTAGGTGTCAGTGGTGGAGAAGTTGTGGAGGCGGCCGGCGTACTCGGACTCCATCACAAGGTCTAGTAGGACGCCGATGGGTTGAACTGCGGCAGGGGCAGCTCCTCCCCTGGCATTAGGGGTGAAAACTGATAGGATAATTTCCGCACCGAATCCTATTTCGAAACCGCTTTAAGCAATCCATATCCGGTTAGAAGAAATCCGACGGATAAGTATATCCGATTCCGAATTTTATACTGATACGGTATAGGATATGGTATGAAAAATAGCATCCAAATATGAATTATCCGAAAATTAAATAGGATTATCCGATGATTTTAATCCGAATAATCCGATTTTCTACCGAAACATCTAACCTAAAAGAACATAATTAATAGTTAGTGAGTTGTAAATTTCGTCCATTAAATAAAAAGTCACTTACATAGTGATTGTTACGACTATAGAGTACAACTTTGTTAGGCTATTAGCATATTTGAACTATTATTTTTAGTTGTATGGTTCGCCGATGTACTTATACGCGTACATATCCGATTAACTTTTTTCCGTCCCGAATCTGCTCCGTTTCTGCCCCTGAATCCGTGATATGATATATCCGAACCCGAATCCGCAAACGGTCATTATCCACTCGGCTCTAAATACGATGAAAAAATATGATATAAAATATGGTAACGATAAAATCCGATCCGATCCGTTTACATTCCTAACTGCCATGACCTAAGCCAACTCGGCCTGTCACGACCCTTGCATGTAGTCCAGCCTCGCCTGGTGAGACGCGACGCTAACCGGATGTTGTCCACATTGGGAAGCCAGCCGACCATGTTGCGCTCCCCGGATGTTGTCCACATTGGGAAGCCAGCCGACCAGAAGGCGGCGGTCGGCTGACACCAGGGATTTTCCCCATCCCCAGATCACTTTCCAGAAGCAGATGAAATCTCCACCATGGCCGCCCTGTGCTGCCTCTGATACCAGATCCATCGATCCAAGAGTGTGTTAGCCTAGCTGATGCGATGCGTATGTGCTAGCTGATCCAGGGCGGGAGCTGCAGGAGGCACATGCCACCACGGCGTCGCGTGCAGCTTCAAGGCTCAATCGCCTTTCGCCAGCGCCGAGGACTGCCTGCCCCTGCCTCGCTCCCTTGCCGGTCGATGCGGCCGCGCCGCTGCCGCCAGCCCGCCATGCCGTGTGCTCATCTGGCCGGCTCTCCTTAGAGCTTGTCCGGCCGTCTCTCCCGCGCGGCTGCGCCCCTCCCGCACTTGCGTTCCTGCGCCCCTGCCTGTCCGCCGCCGACCGCCGCCTTATAGCTTACCTGCCGATCGCTGGCAGTCCCCTGCTTGCCGGCCCTTCCCCCGATTGCTGCAGACAGGCTGCAGACTGCAGTGCTCAACAGAGACCGGAAGTGCTCCACTGCTCCTCACTCATCTCTTGACTGTAGCTATTGGCTGTTGCTAGATTGAACGTAGCTCCTGCTCCGGCAGGATAATTTCTCGCACTAAATCAATTTCCCTCGGTTGGCATGAAGCATGCAATTTTCTTGAATTACATTATTTTTGCACTGTTAAACGGTGGATTTGGAAATACATGTTCATCTTTGCAATCATGCTAAAAAAATGTACATTTATGAGTTTTTTAGTAGTTCTTTTTGCTCTGTTTCTGGATCCGCCACTGCACACACACACGGCAAGCATGAATCATGTCAAGCACACTCGCAAGCCATGATCGAGCTCGCTGTCCTAGCAGATGGAGGGGACCTCGGCGACATCACCGTTGGAGTTGAAGAAGATGCGGACGCGCTTGCTGTCGAAGTCGCCGGTGACAAATGATCCGACGGCCACGATCACACGCAGGGACGGAACCGGGGGGGGGGGGGGGGGGGGGGCTGGGGCCATGGCCCCCCGTGGTGATTTTTTTGTCAAATATCTTAGCTAATTTATGCATTTGAGTCCTAAATTTGTCTAAAATTAGCTATATGACCCCCTCCAACTTATTTAATAGGCAAATGGCCCCCCTATATTTCAATCCTGGTTCCGTCCCTGATCACACGCACGTCCGGTCGGTCATGAAGGATCTTCTGCTTCGCCGCACCAGACGGCGCCCCCAGCAGCTCCAGCCACGAGGATTTCGCATGACCCATCTTCCCGAAATTCAAACAAAACCTGAAAATATGCAGCTAAAATAGCCACGACGACAATTCTCAGCGATCAAGTCCCATAGAAATCTCATGTACACAAATCAAATACTAATACATTCTTGAAAGTATAGTGTGTATATATACTAATATAATTTTGTTGCAAGTGCTCACCTGTTTTTAAAGATGAAACCTGTGGTTTGGTTTGCTGATCCTGCTTCTTTTGCATTTAGAACTGGACGGATATGATTTATAGTACATAGCTGGGGACGGGATACGATGGTAATTATATGTTATCTTTGACAATGCGATGCTTCAGCAGTTGACATTTGAGGCTTTTTTTGAAACTTTGACCTACGACTGCCAGTCTGCCACGCATGCTGCTCGAGCAGCAATATGTTCTCTTGCTTACTCCGGGTTCTTCTGCATGTGGATGACGCATGCGCGCGGCCGTCTTCTTGGACTGGACTCCGTGAACGGCTTGCGCGTTCTGACAAGCTCGATCTTTCATAATGTACGCGGCCGGCTTGGTTATTGTAGTACAGCGCCGATTGATAAAAGATTACTACGCAAGCAGATTTTTTCGAGTGCTGCGACAGATGAGAAGAACTTCGTAGAGATAAGGATGTGCACGTTAAGTCCTGGATCTGATCATTTCGGGGCATTGTATATCATACCAGAAGATCGTTGAATTGGAGCAAATGGATATGAAGGCCATCGTCAAAAGAAACTCTATCTTGCGTCAGAGGGACATTCAACCTGTTGGGACAACATGCTCATTTCTTCTCCTCCTTTCTCTCTCCTCATCCGTTTCCTTTCTCTCCTTGAGAGTCGCCGAGGCCTCCCCGGCTCGCTTCCCTCTCTGCTCCGGCGGCTTTGCCGGCCGGCGTGGACGAGGATGCGCAGCACGGGCTGTAGATAGTGGTGGTAGGGTTTGTTTTTCTTGCAGCTTGTCCCATGTGGCATCTTGGAGTAGAGTACTAGATCCCATCGGCCGGATCTGGTGCGTGCTTGCCCAGGTGTTCGTTGTTGTGCAGCTTCGGTGGCAGGAGCTGTGGCAAGCTGCGGCGCTAAGGCAAGAGATCTCTGCAAATAAGGCCGTCTTCCCCGTCTTTTCGAGCTTGCCCGTTCTGGTACTCTGGCGTGCCGCTGGGCGGTGATGGCTCTGTATCTCCGACATGCTTCCAAGGAGGAAGAAGGTCAGATGGTACTTGGTCGCGGCTCGATTCAATAAGCTCGCTGTGTCCTTGTCCCTGGTCTGCGGGATCTCTCGTGCCTCTCTACTCTCATGGTGGGAGGGGAGTTGGATGAGGGGGATTTGCAGGTCGGTTTGGAGTTCATCCTCACCGGAGTTTGTGGTGAAGCTACGCCGCTTGCGGAGACGCGATCGATGGGCGGTCTTCAACGCTCCGGTGACCTTTCTGGTCGAAGGGCGGCCATGGGTGGCGATGATGTTTCGGCGCGTTCTTCCTCCTGGAGACATGCCTAATAGGAGGCAGTGTTGCTTCCGGCTGGGGGCTATGGCTCTATGCTCTAGCAGCCTCCCCGTCCCAAGTGGCCTCGTCCCCGGCGACGGCGAGGTGCAACCCGGCTGGCGGCATGGACTTGATCGCGTTTCCACCTCTCTGTTTGAGGTCCTCTATGTAAAAGTCCAGGGACTTGCTTTCTATTTCCTAGTTGTTGTAGGGCCTGCTTGTAAGGTGTACTATATCTTTGCCTTCCAATAAATAAAGTCATGTTTTAGTTCAAAAAAACAACCTGTTGGGACAAGAATTTCCTTCTCTTCTTTCTCTCTCCTCATCTCTCCAGCTCCTCCCGTTGAGAGTCGCCCCGGCTCCCTGGCTCCTCTTCTTCTTCTCCCCAGCGGCGCTGCCGGTCGGTGGGGATGAAGGAGGGGAGGCCGGTCCCCTGTAGATAGGTTTAGGCTTAGCTTGTCTTTGTCCTCCGTGGCGTCTTGGAGTAGGTCGCCGGTTCCCATCTGCCGGATCTGGCGCGTCCTCGTCCTGGTGTTCGTGGCTGTGCTGCTCGAGTGGCGAGAGCAGTTGCAAGCGGCGGAGCTGTGGCGATGCATCTCTGCAAATAAGGCCGTCTTCCCCGTCTTTTTCAGTTCAGCTGCTCTGGCGTTCCGGCGCGGCGCTAGACAGCGGTGGTGGTGCTTCTCTTGCAGCCTTCCAAGGAGGAACGGAGGCGGGGAGCATCTGGCCACAAGCTCTTCCAGATTGGTGAGTGGTTCCTTCTGTTTCTCCTCTTGGCCGGCCGTGGAGGCGAGGGAGAGTGGAAAGAGAAGGTCCCAAAAATAGTTCTCTGCTTCGGGCGGATCAGAAGCTCTGTTTGAGCTAACGACATGAGAAAGAGACCAACCGAGAACGAACCTGACTCGATTGACCCAGGTGAATGGGTATTTTGGTTATTGACGGCGGACCCGGTCTGTGAGGGGCAAATCATCAACTACAAAAAGAAAAGCGTGGCAAAAAGAGAGGTCAAAGTAAAAGAGGGCAGATCGGATTGTTCCCAAGTAAAGTGGGAAAAAAAATCAAATTCCCCGACTATTTTCGGCTAGAGGGCTGGCCTCGCCGTGCTTGTGCGCAACTGCACTGCAAGCTTGTTCTTCCTCCGGGTCTGGGAGGATCTTCTCCTGCCTCGGTGTGGCGAATCACGTGGGCTGCTGATCGAAGTGGTTCCGTCCCCGGTGTCGGCGGCAGCGGCTACACCTCGAGGCGGCACAGTGACGGTGTAGCCCTAGGAGTTGATCGCGTTTCTGCGATTCTTTCGAGGGTGTGTGATGTAAGAGTTAAGGACCTGGTTGTAATTTCTCTTTCTGTTGAGGTCCTTTCTGTAAGATGTAACCGTCTGGATAAGTAATGCAGAATCCAGGTCCTTCGGGACCTTTCCTGTTAAAAAAAAACATGTTGGGACATGCCGAGTATAGTACATCACCAAGATCTATGCTAAGCGGTTTACAACTAGATGTGTAGGTGCGAAAGTTGATGTAGCACGTTGGCGTAGGGCATTCCAACTCGACTAATCCCTCGAACAAATCCTTGCGGATCACACAGACTCCGTCATATTCGATCATTACACGTGTTAATGCATGTACCCTTATCAACATGTTCAAGGCGAACGTCGGACGGTAGATTGCTAGACCCATTCACACGGCCTGGGACTTATAGTTTGGATTTTCCACCTCTTATTTAGGCATCCATCTAGACGCAACACTTATGACCATCAGTCCCAATCCAAGTGCTACATGAAACCCAATCCCTACAGGAGTCTATCTCGGTTCACGTGAATCTAACTCCTGTCACATGGTCCATTCAGATCACATCTAACTTGTTCCGTTCCCCATAAGTATGTAGCCTTGCAGGTCTAGTACACTCCGACACGACTTTTTTTCCGAAATGGGGTAAATCCCCAGCCTCTGCATCGAGCGATGCACACAACTTTTTATTGCAGAGTCTCAAAGAGTATCAGAGTTTACAAATCACAGATCACATAGGGTTGAAACATGAATCAACCAACGAAAGAGTAGCAACATCAAGTGATTAGGCATCCCTAATACGATTAATGCTGCCACGAAACCCGGCTAAAGATATCTTGTGCGACCATCAGGAGCCGAGAAGACCCAGTAACCATAAGCTCTTGCTGGTCCTGAGGGAGAAGGAATGCCCATAGCTGAATCCAGTGAGCCGCCATGCGCATAACCTGCATAACATGAAAGGTTTTTGATCTGTTAAAGATAAGGTTGTTCCTTCAATTCCAAATAGCCCAACAAATAACCAAAACACCAATACGAATACGAGCCTTTGTTTTGTTATCGACCCCATTTAACCAATTACCAAACATATTAGTAATATTAGCCGGAGGAGTGATATTAAAAGTACTACAAACAACCGTCCATATAGTTTTCACAAAAGGGCATTGAATGAACAGATGCTCCACGGACTCCTTTGAGCCGCAAAAAGAGCATTTCGTGCATCCTTGCCAACGTTGTTTCGCACGATTATCTTTTGTCAACAACACTTTCTTGTTGAGAAACCACATGAAAATCTTTATCTTAAGTGGTATTTTAAGTTTCCACAAGTAGGTATGAAGAAATCTATTATGACCATCCATTAGATCTTCGTACATCGATTTTAACAGAGAAAACCCCTGAGGAAGTTAAACTCCACACAAAACGATCAGGAGTTGATAGAAGATTAATATGCACTCCAACATGACTAGAGTTACTCCTCCAAGGATCCCATCATGATTGACAATACACATCCTTGATGACATTAAGGACAATTACATTAATTATGAATACACTTGGAAATAATAATAATCTCTAGCAGCAATTCACTTTGGCTCCTGAGCTCATATGCTCCATGCCAAATAAAAAATTCGAAAAAAATAGTAAAACATTTCAAAAAAAACTGAAACAATTTGTGATGAATTGACATTTTTTCTGCTCTGTGCAAACAGACAAAATCACTGCTCTGAAAAGATATTTTTTAAATCACATTTTGGTCACTGGATTTTCTTTTTTGCACAGAGCACTACGAATGTTATTTCCTCATGAGATTTGACAGGAATGTAGAAAACATATATGTGTTTGTCACCAAATTCATTCAGATTTTTTTATAATGATTTCTTACTTTTTCCGAAAGAATTAATTGATCAGGAACATATGAGCTCGGGAGCCAAAACACCTCCCTCCACCTCTACGGCATATTTTCAACACAAGGCATCATCACCAAGACCTAGATTTGGAGATCCAATCAAGATCTTATACTCTTGTAAACAACATCCAAATAATGCAATAACAATGTGACATAGGATGATTACTCATCCAAGGGTATGAACCTTCATAAAACCGTGTCTTTGTTGTTGATGAGGTGAACTCCTCAAGCTGCTACCACAGTGACGAGTAGTGGACTCGGCAAATCCCAAGGTTGTGTACCCCGGGTTGATTGAGGGGGAGAGAGTATGAATCGTTGGTGGTTAAGACGGCTAACAGGGGGCGAGTTTACCCAGGTTCGGCCCCTCGAGGTGAGGTAAAGACCTACTCCTGCTCGTCTGGAATTATCGAGGTGGCTACAATGGCGAGATGCAATCTCGCTAGGGTTTGTGTGCTGCTTGCTTGACCTAGATGACGCACCCTCCTGGCCTTTATATCACAGGCCAGGTCTCGGGTGGACGGTGCAGATTGCACGTTACAAGATAAGGAGAACCATCACCGGCCTAACCGACTACTTGGGCCACACGGTACACTTCATGGGCTTCAATGGGCTTCTCTTGGCGTGACCCAGGTACCACCACCGTGGGGCACCCGAAAGGTAGCCCCACGACACACAGCTTTCATCAACTCTGTGCACGACTCCCTCTCATATTGCCAGGTTTATGATAGATTAATCATGGACACAACCATGGTGACCATATGATTTTGGGGCATGGAACTAGTGCCATTATATTTGCAGCGCATAACAATATACTAATGAAGTGATTCTTAGTCAAAGCTAATTGTCTTAATGAAACAAAACACATCTTATATTTTGAAAAGATGGATTTGCTTATTCAAAAAAAAATGCTTATTGCACTTCTCCAAGTTTATGTCAGATGACATTGTGGTTAACATAACATATATATATATATATATATATATATATATATATATATATATATATATATATATATGTATATATATATATATGTAACATAATTTATATTGATATAACAACGTAAAAATGGTGGGTGTAAAATAAGTTATTCTGCACCCTGGGTGTCGAATAGGGTTTCTATATATATATATATATATGGGAAATAGCTGGGTGCCCAGGGTGGTAGCTGTGCACATCCCTCCAGCCATTGGATCCTGTATAGGGAGCACGAGATAGCGAAGCGCGAGCATGCACCTAACGGAACGGCGTCATGCCGAGAGCCCGCGGAATTTCCCTTCGGTTCGGTCCAACCCAGCACAAATAGAAAAAAACACCATATCTCCCCTCTCAGGCTCCATTTCGACCACCACCAAGCCCCCACTCTTCGCCTCCACCTCACCACTCGATACGTCCGCCCTCCATTTCAATGCTCGATGAGCGACTGAGCGTGGCCATCCGCAACCCATCCTCATGCCGCCGGCATCCCGTCGGCAGGAGCATAGTGTGGAGCGGCCACGGGAGCAGTCGCCGGTGGGAGCTTGATTGGGGAGCGTCCCGGAACCACTTGCCGCAGACCGTCCCTTGCGTGGGCGTGTCCGTGTGTGGGAGGTCCCCACGCCCGTCTTCCTCCGTCGCCGTGGCCGGCGCTGGCGCGGTTGTCCCCTACCCGCCCCGCCCTTCCAATAGCTAGCCACAGATCTTATCGCTCTAGATTTATACCGGTGGGAGTTTGCTCGATACTACTTCCTCCTCCACTAATTTTGATTACCAGAGAGGTGGGCCGTACAGATCTATGTCAGCAGCTCCTGTTGTTTTTTTGCTTGCTCTCTCGACGGGTTTCATCCTGCTGAATTGCTGATCCTTACCATCCAGTGATTTTTTTATGTCATCTCTTGGAGTCACGAGCGCGGCCTACTCCGACCAGCGCCGCCCGCCCGTTGCCGCAGACCAGGCGGAACCAGAGGCGACCATTCCTTACGTCGTCACCATCTGTGGGAGGTCTCCGTGCTCGCCGTGGCCGTCGCCCGCAGCGCTGCCTGCGTCTCCCGCATCCCGCATGGCGGCGACGGAGGGCGTGCTGCTAATCCACTTTTTCGATTCTGAGGCAGGCAGTGCAAAACGGCCTGAGCCCCGCCGCCCACAGGCTCAGCCGGCGCTGTCCCCTACCGACACAGTTTATCTTCTCTTTCTGACGGTTTTTTTGCTGCACAAATGTTCTTGGGTTAGGGAAGGAAAAACGTTTAATTTCTCCCGTGGTCATGGATTCAGTAAGGTGCAGCACTACATCGATTTTGATTTTTTTTTCTTACATTTCTCTCTTAGGATAAAAAATTACCCATTGTGTGAATCAATTTTTTTTTGGCTCTGAATGGATTTTGGTTCCCGATCTCCGTTCTGGTTGGCAACCGAGCTGGAACAGGGGCAGCCAGTGGTGATGAAGCTGAGCACAGTTCCATCGGCAGCTTGACCACAACGCTTGGCAGGCAGTATTTGAAATTGTGGGTTTTTTTCGATATCCCAATTTCTCAGGTTGCAAAATCCCTTCTTAGTCTGTTTTGTTTGCCAGAAAGGTCTTGATAATTAGGTACATGCTCTAGCCATGTACTTCTGTTTGCTTACCCAGATGTAATTGCAGCAAGATTGTAATGGTTCAAATTTTCAAAAGCATAATTTGTGTCGAAATTTTCTGATCAGTATGAAATCAGGTCCCCCTTGTTGATTTCGAATTCTTCTGCTAGTACTCCTACTATATAGTTTAGATTTCTTGATATAGTAGTGTGACGAGGCAGGCTTGTATTGATGGTGCAGGAGCCCGGTGGTTCTTCTCGGCGGACGGGGAACCGCGCCGCGCGGTCTGGCCCGGCCATCGGGATCTCACGGCCGTCGGGATCCGATGCTCCGTGGCAGAGGCGCTCGCCCCGCGGGTGTGGCTTCTGCGGCGTGGCGGAGGTGCTTGCGCCCGCGGGTGTGGTTGTCCGAGCTGGAGCTCCACCACGCGTGGCTCGTCGACCTCAGCCCGTCCGACCACCACGAGCTCCGCCACGCGCGACCATGGATCCACGCCTGAGATGCGCGCGGCCCCTCCCATGCACAACCCCACGAAATAGAGCAGGAGCAGCTCCCACCTCTGCCCGACGGCGACCTCGGGACAGTGCGCGTGGAGCAGCTCGCCGGGGAGCACCACGATTTACGCCGCCACACCAAACACCGGCGTCCTCGCTATGCGTCCTGCCGCGGCATACTCCTAATCCAACGCGGAGCTAGGTGCGTCCTAGCCACGCCGGCTCCGTCGACCAGCTCCTCGGCGGCCGCAGCCCAGAGCACAGACGGACTCCTGGCCTCTCCTCGTCGTGCCCCTGCGCGCCACACGGTGCAGGCAGCCACCCCGTCCATGAGCTTCCCTTGATCTTCTGACGGACAGGCTAAATGCTCGCGTGTAACAGGGGTGTTTGCACTTTGCAGTTCATCGGTCAGATTCCCTGAAGTTCTTCAATGTTTAAAGACATGGCCAACTAATGTAATGCACTGTTGTACTCCATAATAAAAAAGACACGGCCCACAAATGATGCATGGCCACCGCGCCACAAGCTAGGAGCACAATTTTTTTTCATCATTCAGACTTCCAATCAAAGTACCAGTTTCATTTGATTCATTTCTGGCTATGTAAGACTTTTTAAATATAACTGAATATGCCTCGCCACATTATTTATTTTCTCCCATTATAGGAGTTTGCAGACATCAAAGACAAATCTAGCTATCCTACTAAGCAGCAAAGCTACAAAGTAGTCATACCCTAGAAGAACAGCTGTCAGGTAGCGAATCAAAATCACCGAATCTGCTGAAGCACAGACAAGCCTTCTTCATTTGCTAACACTACACCGGCCGGCGTTGTGCGCGTGCTGCTCCCCACCTAGCGGTGCCCAAGAATTCTTGGCGCCCATGGTGTGGACGGAATCGCATGCAAAATGTACACTATTGCACGGGAGAGAAAACGAGTTGGTGCCGGTGCAGTGGCTTTCTACAGTGCGGTCTTTCACACCCGTTCGCGAACGATTACCCGCACGGTGCCGGTGCATCTTCTCAGGGGCCGCTGCCCCGTTGTCATGCGTCGACGGTTTGGCATCACGGGGAGGTGCCGCCGTCAAGCAGCGCACACGGGACGCTTCATCGCAGGAGACCGCGAACGCTATATCCGACGGCATCTACCCTATGCACACCTACCCCCCTGGGCACCAAATCCGCATTGATATATATATATATATATATGAAATTTAGCTTTAGCAACTCATTGTGTTTTCAAGATGTTACTGTGAATCGCAAGAAAAGCAACCCTTACAAACAGAAATTTTCTCTAAGATTGTGGCGTCACTCCATTGTTTATGTCTAGTTTAACTAAAATGATCGATTTTCATATTCTTAGCTGAACCAACATTGGGCCTAGTTATCACTAAGTGACATATTTGCACCATTCCGTGGCAGTGTTAGAGCAATGTACATCATATTTCACCGAATATAGTGTATAAAGTAGCTTAGTTTCCTTAGACACGAAACATTGGCTTATATTGATGCTTCAAACCTCACACTTTCAACAAAACAACATGACATACAACACATCCATATTTTTTGTCGTGACACCTATACTTATTTACTTGTTTGATTAATACAGGCCCATGCCGCAACTTCCATGGGCTTGTATTGCCATTGTCTAATTCGGCAATAGCTTAGCCAATCTTGGGAACCTTAGCCACCGTGTCAACCCAGATGATGACACGGTTCTCGTCTATTACGGTGGGAATGATTGTTCCCACCGCAAGGACCTGAACATTGAGGTCTGGTCGTTCCGCCTTGATCTTCTCTTCTGCCTCCTTGATCGTACGCCCGACCAATTCAGGCCACTCCGTCTTCTTAGTGTCGTTGGGGTTGCTCATGTTGAGATAAAATTAGAGAACACCTGCATTTATTAGTGCTTTGTGGTCAAAATAGGCCAAAGAAATTGTCTTTCCCCATCAATGTGTGTTTTAGTTTTCTAACCAAAAGCAACACAATTTATTGGATTCTGAAACTTATTTTTACTTAAAGTTCCCCCGGGGTTTAGAAGACACAAGAACGCCGATAAACTGCTTTGTGGCAGTTTACAGAATCTTGAAAAATTGGCACAAAAATTTACTGCTAGCTAGCCCTCCATCCACTAAAATTGGCAATATGATTTCTATTATATAAAATATATATTAATATCAAGCTAATACCAATTACACTCTATCGAGCGTAAATGCCTCCTGTTTGATACTTGCAGTGTTAATTAAAACATTCTTAAAAAATCACCAATCAAATAGATTATTTACTCAAATATAAGATAAATCATCAGGCGGTGAAAACAATTAAGTCTTGGTAAAGGAAATGACAAACTGAGTACACAGGTAAAAATGATATTGTAAACTGAGGAGTGGAAACAAACGGTACTTACCAACACCTTTGTGCACTTATATCTGATCAATCGGTTCTGGTGGTGGTGGTGTTGCTCTCTCTTGCTAGATGTATGAACCTTGGATCAAGCTCCTGTATTTATACAAGAAACTTGGGGAAGTTCCAATTAATGGCATGTCCGCGTAAGCTTTTCATCGCAACCATACCGTCCTGCGCATGTGGCCGAGTTGCTATTTTCAATATTTTTTGGACCAGAAAAATTGCGGTCTAGGCCATGCACGTTGATGCGTGCTGATCTGAGGTTTGACGACGAACCTAGCTAGGAAATTCATCTCGATCTCGCAATCGATAAGTACAAGATAAACAACCTGCTCGCTTGGAAATTTCCAATAATTAAGTGAAAAAAAAAAGAGTGTATTCATGCTGTTACGATAATTGACCAGGCACGTGCACATGGCCACTTGACCAGGCATGTTCCTGTTTCCGTTGACTTGGATATGAACCCTTGCTCCGCTGACACACACAGGTCGAAGAGCCACGTCCCTTCTTATCACCAATCGAAAAAGACACATCGATCTTGAGCGACGTATATCACTAAAAAAAACGAAAAAGAAAACATGTTCATTTCCACTGCCTGCAGAGGTTCGTTTTGTTTTCCGTTTACGACATTTTCCAGCAAATCTGTGCATGAGCGTACCTAACTTCATCTGGCGCAGCCACACGTACGCTCATGAATTCGATGCCTCCAAATCAACTTGGTGTCATGGGTTCGGTTCTAGATGTTCATTTCGGCTAGTCATAGTGGAAACTAAAACAGACTAGTAACATTGATATGACACTAGGCTATGGTTCTACATTTATAGTGTGTATTGACATATGTGTGGTACCCCCTTTGATCTAGGTTGAGGGTTTAGGGTTTTTTATATATTTTTTACTCAGGGAAGTTCTCTCTACTTCACTTTCTATTTGTAAACGTTTCCCCTAATGCAATGATCATGGCAACCCTCCTGCTGTTATTCAAGACAGTGCGGATAGTGTCCGGACGGAAAAGAGCAAAATAGTTACCCAACCGGTCCCCCAAATTGGTTTTATTTGTCCAGACTGATCGGCACTGCCCATACTCAGCCCCATATTGAGGGCGTCTGGGCATGTCCGGACAGGCTGCCACATAGGACGCGGTCCATCGTAGAACACTTTGTCTATTTTTTTTCTTTCTCTCCATCCCCACCAATCATATGCAACCGACCAGAGATATTTGAGAGACATGGTTGGGGACACAATATTTGAGGGTCAAAGCGGACACGTCCGGACACTGTCCGGACATGTCCATACACAAAATAGGGGCCAAATAAGCACATCGTGGTTGGAGAAGCTCTTAGATGTATCGGGGCATTTTCGTGAAATCTGGAGACATACTTTCTGGAATAAAAAAAATGCAACATGTATATTGTGTGATTCCGGAAAAAAGTATAGTGTGAGAAGATGTTTGGGTTGTGCGCATCGTTTCGATGCACTCCCGAGTGATCTCCCATTTCAAAAGAAAATAGATGACCTCTATTTTTCTTACTTTCTCGTTATCGATGTCTGGCTTTAGTTGCCATTATTGAATAAGTAATAATGTATGGTTGTGTGCATCTACCGTTGCATAGGTTGCTACAAGTTATCGTGTTGTGTCATAAGTACATTTACTCGCTCTATTATATAGCATTGACATGTTAGATCGATGTAGAATAAAGTTTGGACGATGCTGTTGACAATCATATATATCCTTCTCTATTCCATTTTTTCCGCTCCAAGTCGCCATTTTGCTCTAACCTTGATCGTCACCTCATACATTGCCCAACGGACACACAAAATAGAAACACATGGTCCAAAGTTTATTAAATAGGCTAATCCAGAAATTGCTCATGAGATTGTGTAATTGGTTTCACAAATACACATGTTGGGGATTAAAAAAATGGGATTCACTCTAATAAATTTCATTAGAAATCACGGTATTTTTCTTTTTTTGCATTGACACCATAATGGTAACTAATATTACCAATATAGGAGTACACAACCATCGTGTCTGATAACTGTTACTAGATAATATGATAATTAGATCACAATATAGAAGCAACCTGCCACACAGTATGACCTTTCCTGTAAGAATGCTTCGTCAGTGCATGGCTCATATCTGATTTAAGGAGAAAGATCCTTTGCTACTTGTGTACTTGACCTCGACTAACCTCTTGCCTTATACTGTCAATAAATGGCATATTTGCACCGTTCTGTAGCAGTGTAGGTAAGAGGGAGCATGAATATTACCGAATATGTCAAGTGGTTAAACTATCTTATTTTCCCTAGACAAGAAACAAACAATGGCTTGAGAATATTATTGATGCTCAAATGTCACTAGTATTTACAACAAAACATAACATATCCATAGATTTGTTTTTCACGAAACACACATGCATGCTTATTTATTCGGTTGATAAACTGAACAACGTGGAGACTTCAGACTCAAGGGCCTTTATTAACTTTGGCTAATTAGGCTATATCTTAGCCAATCCTGGGAATCTCCGCCACCGTGTCGACCCAGACACGGACACGGCTCTCATTGACCTCAAGTGTTATAAATGTTCCCACTGTGATAGGCTCGACATTGAGGTCTGGTCGATCCGCCTTGATCTTCTCCTCCGCCTGCTTGATCGTACAGCCGACCAGCTCAGGCCACTCGGTCTTGGGAGCGTCGCACGACTTGCTGCTCATGTTGAAAATGAAACTGGAAAAAGCCTGCAAGTAGTAAAGCTTTGTGGTCAATATCGGCCAAATGAATTTTCTGTTCACGCCTCGAACGATCCGGCGTTTGTTCTTCTACCTTCTTTTCAGAGTTTTTTTTTTTTTTTTTGAAGCAAGAAGGTTTGAATATGCAAAGGGAAGCATTCTCATAGAAGAAAAATTACGGTCAGTTTGCTAGATTCGCTAAACCGAAGGAAAAAAGAATGACAAGAATTTTCCAAAGAAAGCCGAGAGGAATGACATGGTACTTACCACCAGCTCGATGTATCTATATGGGATAAGTTGTCTCTTGCACTTGCCTGCTTTCCAGATGTAGGGTATGTGGATGAAGCAGCCTTGTATTTATAGGCAGTGCTAACTCAAAATCGATATGCTTGAAAGACGTGTGTGCGCAAGTTACTCATCGCAACCAAACCTTCGTGCGCATGTTAGGATACTGCTATTGTCAACATTTGGGACCCCGCAATCCAGCGCACGTTGATGCGTGGAGATATGAGGTTTGACCAAAACCTTATCGTTTCGTAGTGGAAAATAAAAATACCCAAGTGTTAAAAAGTGCACGGCTGCTCGTTGGCTCGACCGAGCGGTCGCGTCACGTCCGTCCGATGGGTGTGATCAAGCGCCCTGACCCGATATGTTCCGACATCGGCGGACAACGACGTCCAGGGTGGCCCACATACGCATATCTCCCCATTTCGTTCCCATCCTTGTCTCTTGCAATCTCCGGTTCATCGAGGCAATTTCACCGTGGAGTCTTGGAGCGGCAGCGAGCGAAGGATTGGAGCTCATGCTGGGGCGCGGATGTGTGTGGGGCTTGGAGGACTCCGACCTCAGCGACGAGAATGGTTCATCCAGGCAATTTCAGCAGGGGTCCGGCGTTGGAGAGCGGCCGCACGCTTGAGGAACTGGAACTCGTTGCTGGTGAGCAGACGCACGAGAGGGCGTGGAGCTCGGCGGCGTAGAGCAGCACGGGGAGGGCTATGAGCTCGGTCGCGGACTCGCGGGAATCGGTGCGTGGATCTCGGGCAGAGCTGTAATAGTGAGCGGTCAAGGCGCGTTCTGATTGGGGAAGAAGGTGCCTCAACACAATATTAGAACCCCCCCCCCCCCCCCCCACACACACACACACAAAATTCTTAGCATCGCCTGATTTAGTATTGACATGGTACATCAAGCCTGTTCAGTTTGTCATTGGATTTTCACTAGCAACTCCGGAAGACATGACTGTAACTACAAACGATCCAAGAACAACTAATACACATGTAACAGTAACTACAGTACGCGACACAACACATTCAACAACGACCATGATATTAAATCCCGCAACCATTACTCCCCGGCAGCAACAAAGCCTTCCCTGACAGCAACAAAGTCTTTTTCAGACAGCAACTAGACTAATTGTGACTAACTCTAGCACATCAAACAACAACCATGAAAATAATATTCAGCAACCATTACTTCCCTAGCAGCCATTCATATGTTAGTGCGAGCAACCAAGCCTTTTCAAACAGCAACTGGAGTACATGCCAGTCTGCCACAACTCCAACACATCCAGAATCTGACACAACCATGAGAGAAAATGGTACACAGCCGTTAGGTGCATCTACCACGGCCGACTTTTCCGTGGTTGATGCGCGCCCATCTACCACAATTTTGGGTGTCCGTGGTAGAACGATCTGCCACACGGATTCTACAACGATACCCCTTTCGTGGTAGAAACCTATTAACCATGAAAAATGGACCTTCTACCACGAAAATCAAGCATGGTAGAAAGCACTTTTTCTTCTAGAGACCCTCAAACAGATGGTCAAACCGAGGTGGTCAACCAGAGACTCTCAACCCTACTCCGGGTGTTGATCAAGGCTAATCTCAATAGTTGGGAAGAATGCATCCCACATGCAGAGTGCGCCTACAAACGTGCTATCCACTCCTCCTCAAAGAAGAGCCTGTTTGAGATTGTCTACGACTTCAACCCAAACACCATGCTCGATGTACTTCCACTACCACTATACGAGCACAGAAACATGGATCTTGACAAACGCACCGATTACATGAAGAACCTTCACGAGTCCACTCGAGCTACATTCGAGATGCACAATTCCCGCCATGCCGCCAAGGTCAAGAAATTGAAGAAACCCATGGTATTTGAAGAAGGCGGTCTTGTGTGGCTACATCTTCGCAAAGACCACTTTTCAAATGAACGGAAGTCCAAACTCTCACCTCGTGGCGACGGACCATTCAAAGTGCCCAAGCGCATCAACGACAATGCTTACAAGATCTACATCCCCACCTCCAATTACTTGGTACATTATACATTCAACGCCTCCGACCTATCTCGTTTTCATGGTGTGTCAAGTGATGAGGAAGACAACAAGTCAAGGACGACTCTTTCCTAAGGGGCGGGGCGGGGGGGGGGGGGGGGGCAGATGATGCAGCCCCACTTATGGGCAACATCATAAACAACACAACAATTGGCACTATGACAAGATATAGAGCAGAAGTGATACAAGATAAGGTGAATCCGCTTCTAGTATCTCATGAATTTGATCTCTCGATGAACGACTCGCTACCTAAAGCGGATGTGCTATGCATTCTCAGATACGAGCCCTACATCGACACTCAACAGGATCCAGAAGACGGTGGCCAAGAATGTCAAGAGGAAGGACAAACGGAGGAAAAGCGAGATACAGGGCGCGGTACTACCACTACAACCGATCTGACCTTTTGTGACAACACTCGTATTAACGACATCGAATTTGTCACCGATTATCCATAATAGGTGACGGTATTTTTGATTTTTGTCACGCATAGCGTTAATGCATGACGGTCAACTATGTTGTCACAAAGGCTGTCACGGATTACCCGGGTGACGGATTTAAGGGCGTCACCCTGGTCGTCACAACGTTTTTGGGACCGAAATGTCAGATAATTATATAAAACTTTAAAATAATAATCGTTAGATGTGTTTTGAACCCGCGACCTTGTGAACAAAATAAAGATGCGCTACCATTTGTGAAGGTAATGTTACTGATATGTTTTACGAGGTCCTGGTATTTAGTAGTTTGTACTGAATTTAGGCCTAGTGTGCATTTGTTGTTTGCACTGTTCAGGCGACAATATAAGTTAGTTTGCATTCCAAAACATCAACACATGACAATTTTGAGCGAAAAATTGAGCCTCCACTTAATATTCCAAACATTGTTATGTTACTAGAATTATAAAAGGTTCCACATTAGCATCATGATAGAACCGCAGATGGACTAACTGGTTCACATTACCATTACAAAAGTTTCCACTCACTCTACCGATAGAGAATCAGTGAGGGTTCTGAAGATAGTACTTAGAAGGATTACATCATGTAATTGCACAGAAACAGGCTTCGACATCAGTTCAGGGCAACAACAGTAAACTGAAATTCATTTCAGTATGCACGAAAGTGAAGACACATATGGCATCCTCCTCGATTCCAGCTTCCTTGACTATTTTCGGCCAATTGCGAGACATCTGGGCATCTTGTTTGTTGCCCTTGAGCAAGGTTACACGAGTAACATTGGTGCCACTAGTGCAAAATACAGGAAGCTCCATTGGCGCATACTTGTTGAGGTGTGCAATGCTGAACTTGGAAGAGAAGTACTGGAGGAGAAGTTTCTAGTTAGTTGAAGACTAGGATGATTGTGCAAAAATAGTATGAGAGTTTATAATTTACCATCTTGGCCTTCCCATGGATAACAGTAGACTTTGTCATCCTGCATACTGCGGTGACCCAGCACACCACTGCATATTGTAGTGTACAAGTCGTTGACATAACACCCACGGAAGGACTTATCCGTAAATATTACATCCCTCAGAGTAGTACAACAGAAACATTGCGGGTCCACTTTATTACACACTGCTAAATATTACAAGCCAGAAATGTACAAAATCTTCAACGTCTTCCTCCGACATGGGAGGAATTTCAACTACAGTACGGTTGACTGAGGTCAACTTATTAACGATAGAAAGAAGTAAACTAAGAACCATCGGACTCAACAACCTAAGTAGTACTAGTCTAGTATTGCTCGGTCCGGTTCCTAAGATAGGAGACTAAGTCTCGGGCTCATCATCATCGCCTCCATAAGCAATCAGGTAGTCGACGCCTTCCACCCCTCCGGACAGATCAGGTTTCTCGTAGAACACCTCGTCCTCGTGGTAAGCTCCATAACTCTCCTTGATTGCCTCCTCAAAGTCTAAGCATGGGGTCAAAAAGGAAAGGGTGAGCAACAGCGTTACTCAGCAAGTTCTGAATATATATATATATATATAGATAAGGTATTTCATGCACTAGCTACTGCCAACACCTCGGGTCTTTGGCATAAATGCAAGTTTTGCAAACATTTCTTCAAAGAATAGATTTTATTCTGAAAACTATGTCCACAGTCTCCACCGGTCTTGTGAATCCAAATGGGACTCCATTCCGGCCTCGATCTCGTAGTTCCATTCTAGGAACACGGTTGTGAAATCACAAATTTGCTGTTTGACTCTGCAGAGTTGCATCACTTTACCCAACAGTTGCCTGGCCCTATATATGCTCTCTTTACACTCCATGAGTGTTATAGCCAAGGCTCAGGACATCCAGCCATGTGGAGCTTCTCTCAAATCAACACACATCCGCCCATTTATGATGCGGTAGGGGAATCATGTTCCACGCATACCCATCACCCCTCCCAAGCTTCCCCACCAATTACCCCGTCGGGCAGGAAGAGCACGCGCTTCCACGCTGTTGGCCGCTACAACGACCCAACCCGGTGTAGGCCTGCCGAGGATATGCGGATGAGAAAAGAAGCCTCTGACTGACCCCGCCCATACAAAGTCCGTTGGTTGATGCTTTTACTACGGCGAAAGGATCACTGGAACAGGGGTTATTAGTTCCTAAGGATATATACCTTCCCATACGATGGAACATCGTACCTATTCATCTTACCATTGTTCCACCGCCAACCAATAGTATATACCACATCATTCGAAAATAGTTTTTTTCTTTTTGATGCAAGTGAAAGGAACGTATAAATAGCTTTGCAAGTACTTTGATGAAAATACATCAAACGGTATGCAAGAATGAACTTGCCTTGAGACTGACAAGTAGTGCAGTCTAAAGCTTCCGGCGATTCGTGACCCTCGTGTTCTGAAAATCAACATCATTGTCTTTATAAGACAATGTTTGAAAATCCAAATCATGCTATTATGCATAGATGAAATGATTTTTGGAGATTTTCTTTTCTAGAAAAATTCCCCCTTCACATTTTAGGATGATTTCTTTTTTTGTGTGTTTTACCTAGGATGAGTTACAGGATAGTCATTTATGGAAAGATAATTTATTTTACTTTTAAAAAGATAATTCAATTCATTTCCACTGAAGGATCCTTGAATATTTTGAAAACAATTCAAATCATGTCCACTTAAGGATCTTTGAATATTTTGGAAATTAATTCAAATCATTTCCACTTAAGGATCTTTGAATATTTTGGATAATAATTCAAATCATTTCCACTTAAGGATCTTTGAATTTTTCACTCAAGAAATATTTTCCAATAAATCAAGTAAAACCATTTTTGAAATCCTTGCAAAATTTTGAGTTAATAACAGATTTTTATTAGATTTTTAGGATTCTTATTTTGGATTTAAAATTTGAATCATCACTTGGATTTGATTTGAATTCAGCCATTTCTTAAAATTTGCACTTAGGTCCTCGGGTACTTGGTTGAACCAAGTCAACCCGCACTAGTTCGGTCAGACCGAACCACTTTCTCCTCTCCCTCTCTTCTCTCTCTCGCTCCCGTGGTCGACGCGATCCCCTTTTCGCCTTTGCCGTCGCCGGCCGATTCCGGCGTGCTTCGGCCATCTCCGCCGTCGTGCTAGGGCGCAATCGAGAGTCCTCTCGACGCTCTATCTTCGCCTCCCCTTAGATCTGCTTTTCTCCACCTGGTGTGTTCGTGCGCAACCCAACCATAGGACTAGGGTTTCGGTGACGGCGTCGCTCCGCCGAGCTTCTCCTTTTCCGAGCTGCTTCGCCATGGCTAGGCGCAGAGCTCTGCTCTCTGACTCCACCTAGCTATTCCCCTCCTTCTCCACCGACGCGTTCATGCTGGACCTTTCCCCTGGTGAGGGTTTCGGTTGCAGCGCGACTCGTCGTGCTCCCGACTCCCGCTCTGCTCCGCCGCCAGTGTGGAGCTCGCCTCCGTGCCGCTGTGGTGCTGGGGTGGTGTTGCTGTGGTGCTGCTCCTCCCTTGGTCCTCCGTCATGACCACACGGGCACTGCCCCGTCGTCATGCCGTTACGGCCATGGGCGCATGGTAAGATTTCCTCTTCTCCCTCCTCTCTGCTACCTTCTCCTCCTAGATTCTTCTCTGGACCAGCTCAACTGCTATGCTGCTCAACTTCTCCTTACTGGTACTTAGCAAAAATTCATACTGGTACACTGTTCTGCTCTGTTAACTAAGTATATGTGATGCCATGATGCTTAGATAATTATCTACTGTGTGGTTGTGAAGAATTGAATTGATTTGGATGATTTGCTTCGGCAAAATTGATTGGAAAGGAAAGAATTGGAATTTGGCCTAATCTTAAGCTGTGGCTTGTGCTCTGTGCTGTGAAATAGTGTGGAATTGGATTTATAGCTAAAGAATTTAGCTGTGCACGATGTGATACCTCCTCTGGAGTTACACATAAGCTGGCTAGAGATATTTAGCTTTTGGAAATTTCTTTCTATGCTTTCATGTGCTTCTTCTAGTGGACAGGTGTGCTAAGCTCAGTTGTTCCAGTTCCCTGGTTCACTGACTTGTGTGTGATTTATAAAGAACAGATGCTGCACTTCCCTCTCATCTATCCTTAGCATAATCCATGTTATACATGGTTCTGATAAGAACAGATACTCCTCACTATCTCTCTTCCCTTCCATGCATGGAAACATGCTTAGCTTGGCTCTGTCATTATCAGAGCTAGCTGTTTCTCTCCTTCTCTGCCTGGAACACTCAAAGGATCAACCTGCTGTTGATGAGTAGCTTGGTCTTCTGGCTAAACTGACAACCTGCGTCTTGTGGTTAGCCTGCTCCTCCTAGCTGCTTCAAATTTCCTAAAGTGTATAGTTCTAGCTGCAAGTTGTGCTGTGGCTAATGTTCTTGATGATGAACATTTTCAGAGATGTGTGTGATGTGCTTGGTTGTGTTGTACCTTGTGGATTCGGCTGGCTGCCCTATTTATAGGGTTTTTGGGTGAATCTGGTGGTGACACCAGGATAAATGCATGTGTTGTGTAAGCTGCTTATAGTGGCCCTCCTCTACCTCAAGCTGCCACTCTTCTGTTAATCTAAGGAGGTTCTTATCCTCCGGAGAATAAATTTCTGTGCCTTGGCATTGTTTACTCCATTATGGCTAACTCTTCCACCTCTTTGATCCTATCCTTGCTCTGGCCGGCTGTTGTTGTTCAATCTGGTTATGAAATGTTTCAAATCCATCTATGGGTGAACTTGAGCTAAGATTTCAGTGCAGGGACGTATCCCTCCACCTCACTTGTTCTTATCCTGGTTGTGCCGACTTGCTCCTTAGCACTGAAGTAACTTTGATGGGTTTTGAATGGCTTTACAAGTGGGTTGGAATTATAACTGGGTTGTGGCTGGATTTGACTGTGGGCTTTAGGAATTTTGGGTCCATTTATCAATTAATGGTAAATGTGACACCACAACATACAAGGTTGGTTTATGAATTATATTTGGCAGAGATGAATTATTCTTTCCCATTGTTGCCTTTGGAAAAAATTGGAAATGATCATGTTTTTATCCAGCTAGTCCCTCCAGGTTGCCTAAGTTGAATTGATGGTTCTGCCTTTGCCCCTTTTACATCTTTTACATGCTTAAATGCATGCTGAGCATGATCAAGTTGCCTCTGGTTGGATATTTGAGTTGGTTCTGTCTTTGAATTCAAATGCTAGCTCCAATTCATGGAGTTTGGCAATCTGCCAGATATTAAAGCAATCAGCCAGTACCAATGTACTTGGCTACATTACTAACATTAACAATTTCTTTTCTTTGTGAATTGTGTTTGATTTTGCAGGTTGAAGATTTCAGAAGATTGCTACAGGATTTAGTTTATAGGAATTTTCTTTTTAACTTTCTGTAATAAATTTATATATGGACCTGATAATGTATTTTGTGTATTATTTGTATCAGAATTGTGGAACAATTCCACTAGTAAAATTTATTGGATGTTGTAAATAATTTAATTTGTATGAAGAATTGTTTTTGGAAATATGATGATGATGATGTTTCCAATATTTTGAAGGTTTAAAATTTGAATTGCATAGAAAAAGATAGGATAAGAATTCTTTGAATGCTAAGATATATTATGTTTGTTAAATAAGAATTTGAATCAAAGCTTGAGGTTGTGAATAAGATTGAGTTATACAAGTGTTGATGTCAATTGTATTAAATTTTGAATTTTACCTTTGCGAATTTTTAATAGGGTGATAACCCAACCTTTAAATTACAAACTAGGGTTTGAAATAGATGACTAAGATTATAATGACTAATCTCGACTACTGGTCAGTGATATGTTTCCAAATCATCGACGTTGGTCAGAGTTCGACTTCTTAGTCCTTTTTGCATAAAAGCGCGAAAATTATTCAGACTTTTCAAATATGCATGAATGCAAAGATGCAAACTTTCTATTTCTACCCTTTCGAAACCTATAACGGCGGGGTATTACATCCTCTCCCCCTTAAACTAAACTTCGTCCCGAAGTTCTTTTCTGAGGTACCTGAACAAATTTGTCAACTGTATGAGTGCCTTTGGGCTTGCTGCTCGTGGGTTAAATGGGCGGGTAAGGAATTGGCTGGGTATGTTTGGTGTTAGTATAGTTGGTTACCTATGCGCTCTCTTACCTTCTCTCTATTAGACACAAGTTGTAGCGTGTCTCTATAGGTTGTTAGTGTTGCTTGCCGCCGCCTCAATCACTAACCCCTTTTCCCTGGAATTCAAACTTTGATATCTTGTGAGTATTACTTGCCAGTACTTCTACTAGTACTGACCCCCACGGGGCTGCTATTCCAATGCAGCCAATAGGTAAGAAGTCTGACGACGTTAGCTTGAGAATCCCTCCGGCTTGGCTTGGCCTGGGCAGGGATATGGTGCCTTTGCTTATCTTCAGGACTCTTGGTCCAACTTGATTCTTGTCCGTAGTCGGACGCTATTCGCTTCCGTTGTTATTTTGGATCTTTGTATTGTATCTTTCGTTCTTGACTCGGTTGAGTCGTTGATATATATGTTCTTTTGTGGGTTCCATCGAGAACTGTTGTAATGTTATCACAATTCCACCCGCATAACGTGTGTATTGCGATGTGCACGTTATGCCTGGTGGGCGTCCTAGGATCGTTATTATGCGGATTTGGCGGGAAGCGCTCAAGTCTGCATAGTACCGATCCCGGAGCGTTACAAAACTCAAATTTGACGCTTACAAATTCAAAAACAAAATTCAAAGATATTTGAAAGAAAAAGTTGTTCACTCATGTTCCCATGCCAGTATGCACCTATGTACCGAATTTCAGCTCATTATCATGAAGTATGACATGGATGTGGTCGTCTTCCAAGACATTTAGCCTTGAAGCTCTTGAATCTTCATAGTCGAATGTGCTCTTCTTGAAGTGTTGTGTTATGATCTTGTCATATTCTAATTTCTTTTTTTTTTCTCAGAAACAAGAGGACATAAGGGTAGTACATGAGAAAAAAATTCATTTTTTCTAACTTTCTATGTTTAGTTTGAATTATTTCAAAACAGGGTCAAATTTCTAGGCATGGTTATTCATGTGTAGGTGTCGAATCTTTGAGAAATTTGGACGACTTTGTGATACAATCACTACTTGGGTACCCCAAAATGCTTTTTTCAAATTAATTACAGCAAACTATGACGTACTTGTAGTTCAAATTTGACCTACCTGTCAGTTAGATAGATGATTATACTTATTGTGTTTGTGCCCATATGTCAGTCGGTGGTTAGTTTTTTGGGTGTGAACAACCGCACGCAGTTACGATTTCACACCCGTCCCATTTCGTCTCAACTTCCTTTATTCCCACTGTCTGTTTTCCCCTCTATTTTCACCGCTTGCTTCGTCTCGTCTTCTGCGCTTCCACAGTTCCACTCCAGTCTCTTCTTCTCCGTCGCGACGTCGCCATGAACACCGTCGACTACTTCTCTGAGACGTACGACGTCACCATCCACGGCAATCAGAAGATCGAGGCGGTCTACACCAACAATCCAGCAGAACTGGAGCGGGTCCTCGACATGTACATGGCATGGTTCGCGGATGGAGACCCCAAGATCATGGGGCTGGACATGGAGTACACCAGCGCACGCGCCCTGAAAGACAAGAGGATGGCCATTATTCAGCTCGCCATGCGCCGCCATGTACTCGTCTATCAGTACGCCAGGTATGAACAAACATGGCCACATATGTTGCTGTATTGAGGGTTTTTTGCTTCATCCCTTCCGCCAGACTAGTAGTGCTACTATTAGTACTAGATGTCGCTCAAAGTGCTTGCGATGTCACTAATTTGGTTCATATTTATGGTAGACAAAAGTTCCTAGATCTATTTCTGTCTTCGGGGTTAGTTTGAAACTGTGCTTGCGATGCCACGGATTAGTTTCAACTAGTAATGCTGGATCTATTAAAAAATTAATAGATATGAAAATAGATGCACACATGATGGGTTTTTTTGTTACAGTCTTGGTACATCTTATTGCTCAAACAGATGGTCATGCCCTCATTAGATTCGTATTATATGAAGTAAAAGGGAAAACAAATTAAATAAGAGTTTGTTCACATATGTTTCTTGATCTGGGTTTTTTATGTCAATCCATGTTGATCATATTTCAAATCTTTAGGTGGACTTGTTGATCATATTTCAAATCTTTTAACTAAATTTAACTCATTAGGTGGACTTGTTGATCATATACTTGTTTGTCACCTATGAAATTACATCTTTTAACTAAAATTAACTCCACATTCTCTTGGTTATTGCAGTTCTGACCATTGGAAGTGTTCATGCTATATTGCGGATTTTCTACGCTACAAAGGTATTAACTTTGCTAGCGTAGACACTACGCAAGACAAGGTGATTCTTCCTCAAACCTGGCCGAATGTCAACATTCCAGAAGAGTTCTATGTGGACCTCTAGCACCTGTACCAGCTCCCTGGTACTAACAATGTTGGCATGAAAGTGATGGTTGTGGACCTGATTGATCCATGGTACGCAGACATGAAGGCCTTCTCCTATAAGGCGCACTCATTCTGGGAGAAGAGACCACTTTACAAGATCAACAAGGACTACGCCACCATTGATGGCTTCGTGGCGTTCGAGCTGTACCGGGTGATGCTGGAGAGGATAGCCGCTGGACAGCCACTTGGATATCAGCTTCAGGATGCTTCTGAAGATGATACAGGCAGTGATGTTCCTGAAGAATTAGAAGAAGAAGAATCAGAAGAGGAGAACAAGAGGCGAAAGCTGGCGTAGGATGCTTCCTGGAGTTTAGTCTGCTTCTGTGCTTGCACTTATGTAAATTAATATTTTGGTTTGGATGAACAAGTAAGACTATCTACGTAGTTATGTAGTGTGTTGCTTTTGTTGGGATGTTGAAGACAAGTTATGCTGGTACATCTGAAGTTCATATTTTCTTCCTTGTGGTTTTGTGCTTTTGGCCTAGATTTTTTCAACAAACCCATGCTGTTTTGACCACATTATGTTTCACATATGCCAAAATGCCCTCCTATGTGCACCTTTCTTCAAAGAAAATGATAGGCACACTCATGACTCATACGAGATTAGAATGATTTTAACATGAATTTGACCAATTTGCATGCATTGTTTTCAATTTCAGGCATTTTTCTTTAAATAAAATGATATGCACACTTATAATTGTCATAAAAAAGCAAAAACTTTCAAGCCCACCTAGTATGTGTGCATTACCACCCACAAAAATTTTGAGGCCGATCTGGATCTCCTATGTGCACCTTTCTTCAAAGATGCCCCATAAGCGACATGAACGATGTCGACCAAACCCATGTTGTTTTGACCCCATTTGGTTTCACAAGTGCTATGCAAAATAGAAATCCTGTGGTACATAATTTGTACATGATTATACAAACATTGCATGACTCATGTGAGTTTAAAATGATTTTAACATGAATTTGACCAATTTTCATGCATTTTTTTCAATTGCTGGCATTTTTCTTCAAAGAAAATGATATGCACACTTATAATTGTAAGAAAAATCTCAAAATATGCAACCCCACCTACTATGTGTGCATGACCAGCCACAAAAAATATGAGCTAAATCTGGATCTTGTATGTGCACCTTGGTTCCAAATTGCCCTATAACCGACATGATCGATATCGACCCACCCATGTTGGTTTCACCACAATTTTTGGTTTCACTAGTTTTAAGCAAAACAAAAAACCACAAATATGATCGTTGCGTAGCTAAAACCACAAATGTAGGTACATGCATCTTGGAAGGTTGCTCCAGCTTTCGGCGTCAACGTTATGACCATAATGCCCAAAATGCCATCATAAGTGTACTTTTCACATCGAACTTATGAAAACCATTTAGAATGTTTGTGATTGATACTTTATATATGATTGTGCCAACATTGCACGATTCATATGAGTTTAAACTTACTTTTTTATGCAATTTACCACTTTTCATGCATTAATTTCATTTTCAACCTTTTTCGTCCTTATAAAATGATTGACACAAGTACACATGTTACAAAATTCTGAAAATCTGCAAGCACACCTAGTATGTGTGCATGAAAACTCACAAAAAATCTCTGCTCAATTTGCAAGAACGTCTAGTTTAGATGAGAAAATATTATTTCGTTTGTACAAAAAACACTACGTTCCCTCCTTTCTGGTTTAATTTTTTTGTTCCCTCCTTTATTTAAAATTATCCCCGTCCCCCCCCCCCTTTTTCGGCTCAAACGAAAACGTCCCGCGTAGTCGCACCCACCCTGCCCCTAAATACGCCCCTTGTATCGCCAGAACCCACGATCTCGTACCACACCTTCCATTCCTATCATCCTCCCTCTCCTCTCGAAGATCTAATCTTGCCTACCTCATCCTCTTCATCACCCTAGATCCGTCTGCCCCGGCGGTGGAAAATGTTCAGCCGCAACAATCTGATCGACCCGACGACTGACATGGACAGCAGCATTCTGGAGGAGAACCCCGGCATGAATATGCAGGAGAAGACCGGCAGCCCTGGTAAAGATCAAATTTCTTGTAGTGGGTTGTTCAGTCAACCTCTTTCCCACTCACCTTCTATTCCATATAGATCTATGCATATTTGTGATATTTTGTTGATTCGGGTAAACACCATGAGTTTATCAGTTATATTTGCAAGATCATATCTGCTACAAATGGTTGTTATTGCACGGTCTTTCTTACGTATCAAGTCATCACAATCGTTAAAGAAGTCAATTTTTTCACAGTCGTATAGGTAATGGTCAAGTACTGTAGGGTTTCATGGATTATAGTTGGTTCAGATGGGTAGACCAACTTTCATGTTTGAGATCCGTGCAAGTTGCCCTCATGATTTATTTTCTATAAATCTGTTAAAAATGCCACGTTTATTCAGACTAATACTGAACCTAAATGAAACTGAAACAGACAGCGACAACAGCTAGATGAGCTACAGTAAAAGTGTCGCTCTGAAACTGAACCTTTGTCTGTCAAGCTTATAGTTCTGCACGGACCTCGTAGTATTGGATTATATGCTACGATAGTTGCGTCGGTTCAGAAACATAGGCATCTGAATTGATAGTTGTCATGTTTTTAGCTATGTGCCATCAATAAATGTATATGCATATAAAATTATTCACTTTCTTTTATGTCAGGTAATGAAGACATATCAGATGTTGCATATGAGAAAATTAGGAAGCTAACGATGGAACAGAATGCTTCTCGTATGTCTGCACTACTGAAGAAGCTAGCTGAAGGTAATGGTGAAGAAATGCAAGATTTTGACTCTGTAGCACGAAGTTTTGTCTATGGTGATTCAAGCACCCGAAGAAGACCGCTCCTAGACCGCACTGGATGTACTATGATTCAGTATGTTTTGCGCAACACCATGATTCTGTAACTCATGTTTGTTCAGTTATAGCTTGTTCATTCATATGGTTTTACTTTATGGCTTACTAGGCAATCAACGGGAAGAGTGCAATGAACCAGATAGGTGAGATAAGTCGCTCTACAAGCAAGGATGCTAGCGAGGAATATGCAGTACGTACTTATCAGTAAAATTCAGTCGTACCTAATTATTTCACTTATAACTTATGCACTAATATATTTTAACTTTATGGTAATCTATGCAATTCAGGGGATGTATGAATTGAACCAATTAGGTGCCACAAATCTACTAACTATATTAAAGTGAAACGAAGTCTCGGCCTGAGAGGCCTCCTGCTACTGTAGCTAGCTACAGTAAGCACTGTAGCTAGCTGCAGTACTACAGTAGCGCAATCCCGGCCGTCCGTCGTCGATCCAACGGCTCCCAGAACGCGTCCGAGATGCTTTTGCAAAAAAAACCCTCACAAAACCGTTAATCGAACCCGCAGTCCACAACTCCCCGCTATGTTGGACCTACCTGCAATTACGAAAAACATCAAGGTCATTTTTGCAAGATCATCCACGCAACCCTCCTCTCTCCTTTCTCTGTTGCGCACGGCGGAGCGGAAAGTTGCCGCCGCCGCCGACGCGCTTCACGGCCGTTCCGAGCCACCCCGCCCAAATCGATCGTCACGGCGAGGTCCGCTGTCGCGCGCTCTCCGTCCTCGCCAAGTTGCTCCTGCTGGGACGCCCGCCAATCGCCAGAATCGTCGCCGCCGTCGAGCTTCTCCCTCCGCCGCGTTTCCACGCCACCGTCGCCACCCACGCGCCCGTGCGCCCGCCGCCCGAAGCGCCCGCCCAGCGTGCCCCCTCCTCCTCCGCCCCGGCCCCCTCGACGCCGCAGCGTCCACGCTGTGCCCCGAGCACACCCGGCCACGCCGCCGTCCACAGCCCAAGCGCCCACGCTGCCGCCCCGAGGTACCCTTCTTCCTCCTCCCTCCTCTTCCTCCTCTCACTCCTTCTCTCCCTCCTTGCCATCTTCTTCCTCCTCCTTCCTCTCCCTCAACTATGCACCGAAGGTGCTTGTGGAAATGCTCCCTCCATTTTCTGCCATTTTATTTTAGGTTAGTTTAGCTATTGTTGTATGTTAGTTTTAGGTTATTTGTAGGTTAAAATTTAGTTTTGGGTTAGTTGTAGGTTAAAAAAATTGCTACTGTCTACAAAATTGCTATTGTCTAAGTTAAAAATTAGGTTAGTTTAGCTACTGATTTAGGTTACTTGTAGGTTAAAAATGCATAATTTTGATGTTACTAATGTGTTATTTTGTCGTATATATGCAGCAAGTTTAGAAGGACCTCGACGCTCCAGCTGTTCTTTGCAAGTTCCTTCTTTCAATTTCTAGCTACGGATCCATTGCTGGCTACGGATCCCATCCTGTTGCTATTGTGCCTCATTTGTGGCCCGATGCAATTCTCTTTGCAGCTAGCAGCAGGTTCAGTTGGGGAAACAAAGGAGATAAGCAACCAGTGAGGTATTGCAGCAATTCCTTCCTATGTACCTCTTTCCCTTTCATTTTGTTTTTTGCACTCATGTTCTGTGTAGGATAGTAGGAGTAAGGGAAATTTGTGTGTATACGGAGATCACAATCATCCTGAACCTTCAAGGAAGAAAATGCATTACCATCATAGAAGGAAAAATGTGCCCCTTTTATGTCGTGTGAACTACTGGCCCCACTTGCTGAATTAGTTTCTCTCCTTTTCTGGAATATTTATTATCTTGGCACTGATTTTGCTATAGATTCCTAAGCTTTCCCATTGTGAGGCCTCTTCATTTTGGGCAGATTAGGATTTTCGGCTTCGTTGTGGCATGCACTTCTGCGTTTTTTTTTTTTTTTTTTTTTTTGTATTAGCTTCAAGGGAATAATAGATGAGATATTTTGAAATTAAACCTTAGCAGGTTAGGAAGAACATTAGTCACTATCAGATTTATAATACTAAAAAGAGGCATATACAGTACCTTTTCAAATTTAATTAAGGTTTAACTATAGGGTCAGATTTTAAGGGGTTTCAGAAATAATTTATCTATTGACAAGTCTCAGAAAAACAAAAAGACACTATCTTTCATTTAGTTTGTTATCAAATGAAAGAGCTACCCTTGGCTGGTACCCTTTCCATGATTGCTAGATAGAGAGGGAGTCATGAGAATGTTGTTGATGGTGCGTACTGCTTATTACATGCTTAGAATGTAGTGATTTTCATGTGGGTTCAGCTACACTTTGGTGTACTTGAAAATTTCAGGGTTGCTTCGGCTACATGTTATGATTACTTCAAACTTTTACACCTTGATTTTCTTGCAGTATTGAAGAAAAGACACAGATCTGGGGATACTAAGTGATGTGGTGAGACCGTGAGATGTTGTTCTTCAAGACCATTTTCTATGTGGCAATAGAGCTGAGCTTCGATGATATGGTGATAAAGAGTGGGCTGGGAAGAAGAAAAGAAGACAACAACAAGCTCACTTTTTTAATCTTCATCCCAGGTCATTGGTCGTTTCCCTTCTCTCCACCAAACATGAACATTTATGTAGGTCGAGAGGAAGTAATTTATTTATATTGCTATGTTGCTTATCTTTGACTTTGAGGAAGCTATAAGTATGTTTATATTCTGAGGAGGCTGAATTTTCTTTTCATATGCTGCTTGATGAAATTATCAAACTATCATTTTTGTAGGTCTATGTAATTGGAAGTGTACTGGCTTAGGCAGCGCGTCGTCGGTTATTTTTGCTTCCTTCTCTTTGGAAGGTGTTCCTGAATTTAAATGAGTGTATTATGGAAAATTGTTAATGTGCTCTCCCAGAGTGTTACTGTGAATTGGAAAGGCCATACATATAAACCCTTTTGCTCAGTCTAATTTTTCTGTAAAGTAGTTTCACTTACCTGCTTCAATTCTATTGAAAGAAGAGTGAGCCCAGTCATGAACTTCACTCATTATATTTGATTGTTATTTCCTCTTCATGATATTATTGTGGTTTCGAGGGACAAATCTTCTACTTATGATATCACTATTTCTGTAGTTGATTTGTATCTGCTGTGTAGAGGCATCCAATCCCAGTATTAGAGTGCATTGTAATGCACCACGGCGGCGAAGACCCCGTCCAAGACCGTCTCCCGCGCGCGGCCCTCGCACGCCTCCGAGAACTCCGACCCGACCCCAACATCCTCGCCTCCCCTCCCCCGCCGGCCTCGAAGGACCCGGTCGCCGTCGTGGTGCAGTCAAAGAAAGAGGAGGAGGAGAAGGTGACCGAGCAGGAGGCGGACAGCGGCGGCGGCGCCTTTGAGGAAGGGGATGTGGCCGGATTGGANCTTCCTCTGCATTCTCATTATTTCTAGACATTGGGGCAATTCACTCCAAAGCTCCAAAAACATAGTGCAGCTTATAAAAATTTCCCTCACAACCTGAAGTGTCAGTGTTTGGCAATGACTGTTTTAGGATACCCTCACAACCTGAAGTGTCAGTGTTTGGCAATGACTGTTTTAGGATACCATTTACCATGCATTGTGTTATATATCTATACATATCTTAATCGCTCGGCCAAATGTATTCTGCATCTATCCTTAAATCCTAATCATGCTAATTATCCATGTTATTAAGAATTGTTGTTTACCCATTTTATTTTAAGGTATCTAATTTTGGTTTACCAGTTAAGTTTTTATTTTCTTTTGATGATGTAACAGGCGAGCATCTGCAATTGTTGGCATCTATACATGCAATTAGATTATGCAAGGTAGTTAATTTGATGTTTCCCAGTGTTATCGTACCTTTTTTGCAAAAGCGTCTCGGACAGCGGCGGCGGCGCCTTTGAGGAAGGGGATGTGGCCGGATTGGAGGGGAGCAGCAACGTGAGGGCGATTCGGAGCAGGGTGATGGCCAAGGCGCTGACCACGGTGCCAGACTCTGGGGCTGGCCGTGTCAAGCACCTGGTGAGTGCCTTCGAGAGCCTGCTCTCCATCTCCGGCGACACCGCTGATGCTGAACGGGCCGGTGAGGAGGCCTGGGCGCTGCCCGGGTTGCAGCCGTGGAAGGAGGGGGGTGAGGCAGTGTTCTCCTCCTCTGATTTCCTCAACCTGGGGCAGAGCAGGCTCTGTAATTCGCTCGACGGCAAGAGCAGCAGGTGAGGTGATACTGACACACAAGCGGCACAAGGAACTGTACTTAGGTTGATACTGATCAAAGTTTGCTTTGTGATGCTCATGCTTGCTAGCTTTTTCCCCCTCTTGCCAGCTAGCCTGCTAAAAAATTGATGCAGATTTGTTTCCTGATTTCTTCTTTTCGTTTGCAGCAGTTTGGAACAAAACATCTATAGTATGTTGGCTGTTCCTATTCTTCCCACTCCTTTATGAATTCTTTGTCTCCTAAATAACATGTGTGTTCTGATCAAATTTCAGTGTCATTGACAACAGGTAACCAAGGTTTGTGCTATTTTTAGTAGTAGCATTATGATTGTCTTATTTTCAGGTCACCTAACATGTGTCCTATTTTCATTTACTACAACTTATAGAATCGTGGAATCAAGCGCGCGACCTCACCTAATGTGGGTAGATTTATCCCTCTTCAGATTCAGGTTTATATGCCAATTTTTTCTACCACTAGCAAGTAAACAATTGCAGGAAACAAAAAGAAGAAATTGTCCGAACAAAACTTTGGAACATCTGACATCAAGGTAAGGAGGGAATGCTACCTGATTGTGCAACAACCATATGTTTTTCGTACACCTTTTATGCTTCTGCAATAGCGCACAGGCAACAGAAATATCCCAACATATGAAGCCAAGATCGTGCTAATTTCATTGTTCAAAGCTCCTATTATTAGATGCATGGTTCAAATTACCTTTTAAATTATATGCAGGTCCATCCATCCTACGCGAACATCTTCTCTTTTAGCTTCATATTAGCCTCAGGTCACCATTTAATATCAATGCATGGTATTTATTTATTTATTCTCTCATCTGATATATGGTCTTACTGTTGTTCTGTTATAGCCAGGATGGCAGCTGTAAGGGAGGTTGGACATGGCATTAATTGGTTGTGGGAATTGGCGTAGGACATTGTTTTGGATTAGGTACACTTTACAGCTATTACATTTTTTACCCTGTCTTAGTAAATTGTGCTTCAACCGGTCAAATACAATGCTAGCTTCTCACCTGTCAGCATTGCAGAATACTGCACTTTCGACAATTTTTTTGAGCATGGTGAATGGATAGGAAAACATAGTAGTATAAATTATACAAATGATGTAGAACTGAAAAATGCCAGGCTAAACTACAGGAAGAACTGTTCTGGGCAGAAGTATCCTGTGACCGTGCAACAACTCTACATTCAGAACTGGCAGTGCACTTGGTAGTGTTAACCGGAGGTTATTTTTTTGTGTTGGTACTTGGTGTAGTGCAGTAGGTACAGGAAATACTAGCCAGCAGATGAACTAAAAATTGGTACTTGGTAGTGTACTAGCTACAGAAAATGCAAGCCAGCAGACGAACAAAACAATCACGAACAAACTCACTGTACGTTACCAGTTCAACATCATACTTGATCTCTTAACACTTTTATTTTTAGTACTACCATGACAGGTTAGGAAGATGGCTTCGTCACAACTAATCAATCCATGAAGGTACCAGCAGCTTGGTCACTGAACATGAAAGCTAAAGTAGATATTTCAATTGACCCATTCTTTACGACACTGTTTTGTAGGTTTAAGCACTTCTCATATAAAGTGTTAGTATTTTTCCCTTCTTTTGGTTATACAAAAGAGATGTGCTTCACTGCCTAGCTGTTGAAATAAAAGACTAGAGGTGACACCAACAATAAATTGATCCATGGAGGTTAGCTTTTCCAAGGGAGGGGCTTCTTCAAATTCAGAAATATATTGTTGGTTATGTAATATATTTTGATATTTTGAGCAAACTCAGTTGTTTCTGTAATCTCCCAGTAATTAATCCTATATTATCTCTCTGTAATCTATGTGTTGTAAGCATGTACTGATGAACTGAACTTAATACACGAGCGTTGATGATGAATCAGACAAAAACAAGTTAGTAGTTCATCTTACCTTTTGTGTGCAAGTGAGCAATTCATTTTAATTAAACACCATATGAGGGGAAATGGATTTCGAATCCACCTTGGAAGCATAGTTGTTAAGTGCTTCACGAGGATTTTTGTTTTTTGCTAATGAGTTCTCCGAGTATTTAGTAAAACGGCAAGCATTTATTTTCATCATATCCTGTGTACTACTACCACTTTAATTTAATTCATGGTGAACGATTGAGGATATGACCCACATGGGGATTGAAAATGACTTATTATATACGTGTATATATATCCTTGATGCAAATAACCAAATGCTTGATTGTTGAACATGGACTATGTCACAGAGAAAAGTTGAATTTTCCTCTTTGTATGCTTTCAAAATACTGTAGCAAGCTATATATTAAAGCAAGACGCAATGCCGGCCTGAGAGCGCTCGGCTACTGTTCTTATAAACAGTAGCTACTGTAGATCTATATATCAAACGGCTTCCAAGTCTAAGCGTTTGAGAAAAGAAAAACAAAAAAAAACGGGATAGCTTCCCACTTTCACCAATTTTTGAAATTCAAACAAATTATAAACCAATATCTCCGAATATATCCGCTGGAAAAAATTACGAGGAATATATCAAAACAATCAGAAAACTACAGAAAAAACTACTTATGTTAAAGATTTTTTTTTGGAATATTCAAGTTTTGTCACCGTTTGGAGGTAATTTAAATGCATATTTTCAAATTTCAATTTAACATTGTCGCTGAAATACAAACATGTTCGAACATTTAAGACTACTAAATATTTGCATAATCTGCAAAATATATCAAAAAAATGCTACCTAATCATAGCAAACTGAAAAAAAATACTCTGCTATTCCATAAAATATATTGATAAATACTCAAAAAAAAACTACATACTTATAGCAAAATGCAAGTATATTTGAACATTTCAATTTGGCGAGTATTCCGACACCATACGAACAAACTTTCCCCAAATGTGGAATCAAATTCAAATGGATTTTTCTAATTTCAATTAAATATTGACGTTGAAATACAAACATGTCTGAACATTTCAAACCACTAATAATTTCAGTATCCTACACAATATATCAGAAAAGCTCACAAAAAAATTGTCGTTCCACCATGCTTATTTTTCCAAAGAAACAAGAAAAATAGAAAAAATATATATCAACATGCACACATCTCAATTTGCTAAACATTTGACGATCCAAAGACATTTCAAAATAAATAACACTAAATTCTACAAAAAATTGTCAAATCAAAATAGCCATTGCATTAAAAAAATGATTAGCTACATTTCCAAATCAAACGAAACCAAATTCCACAAATTCGCAGCGAAAAAAATAATAAATGTCAACACCATAATAGATACATATTTGAAAATTTTAAAATGGTAAAACAAAAAAAATAGATACTCCATAATATGTCAACCTGCTCAGAAAAATGAATGCCAACTACTTATGTGAAAAATACAAACATGATTTATGTCTAAAAAACAAACATGTTTGAATATTTAGAATTGGTCAACATTTGGAAACAAACCAAATGCACTTCCTCTAATTATGTGGAGTTGAAATTAGTAAATGCTCAGACAATACGTTTCCTGTAATTTTAGACTCAAATTAAACATTTCATCGCATATCATCGCAACTATTTATGGCATATCATGGCAGCTCAAATTTGAAAAATTAAAATTTTCAAATGCCGATCCAATTTCCCTAAACAATATCCAAAAAAATAATAAATGTCCTAATATCAACACCTTCAAATCTACAAATCGAAAAAGATAAATGGAAATTGCATCAGAATTCTTATAAACAAAAATTGCAACCCATTGATGGCTAACAAAAAAAAGATATTCCAAATTATTGGAAATTTGGATAAAATCGACACCAATTTCCAACGAATTTCAAGATTTCCAAAGTCCATAAAATATGCAACCTACTTATGGCAAAAAGCTAAAAAAAAAATTGAACACTTCCAAATTTGTGAAAATTTAGAGAAAATAGACGACAAATTCCAACGGATTTTGACATTTCTCAAATAATCAAAATTTAAAGAAACAATTTAGTGAAATTTTCGATAAAATAGATGACAAATCTCGACAAATTGGGACATTTTAAAAATACAGCGAGTGCGGCGAACGCTAAAGGTTTTTTTTTTCGAATATTCAAATGTTGTCACTATTGTCAAGTAATTCAAATGCACCTTACCTAATTTGAATTCAAATGTTGTCACTACTTGGAAGTAATTCTAATGCATCTTCCCTAATTTAAATTAAATACTCCCGCTGAAATACAAACATGTTCGACCATTTCACCCTACTAAATATTTGAAAATTATACAAAATTTATCAAAAATGCTCACAAAAAAATGCTACCTATTCATAAAAAAAATTAAACAATAAACATGTTTGAACATTACAATTTAACCAACAAAATATGTTGAACAAAAAAAATTATTCTACAAAAAAAATCACCAAAGGCGTGGCGTGACGCCACGCCAATTCAACTAGTATAGTTGTATGGTTCATCGGGTTGATGTTTTACTACTACCTCCGATCCTAATTAAGTGACGCAACCTGTAGACTAATTGCTTTAAAATTGTTCAGTGGGCAAGCGAGCGAAGCCGGATACGCGGACCACCATTATAGGCTCTTCTGTCTTCCAGTTCAGAGTAGATTACGAGCAAAGCAAGAAGCTTCCCATCGGTGAGTGTGTCCACTCCGACGTCGTCTCCGCCGGGGGACACTTCTGGAGGCTTGAGTTTTTCCCGCGCGGAGACACTGACGAAGACAATGGCGAGTATATTTCTATCTTCCTTTGCCACAGGAGCAAATCCAGAAGTGTCAAGGCCATCTTCGACGTCTTCCTCATAGGTAAGGATGGCAAACCATCTACGCCCTTTGACGATGATAGAATCTTCGGAACCTTCGAAATCATGGGGGATAAAGAGTTTAAAGACTCCTGGGGATGGAGGCAGTTCCTTCTGGTTACTGATGTGGAGGAAACTTATTTAATAGAGAGACACCTCACGTTTGTATGCGTCGTCATGGTCATTGATGACAGCCCTTCTATTCCCGTCCCACCCTCAGACATCGGAACCCATCTTGGCCGCTTGCTAGATCATACTGACGGGACAGATGTGTCATTTGTCGTGGACGATGAGACATTCCTTGCTCACCGAGCGGTGCTTGCTGCCCGCTCGCCGGTCTTCAGAGCAGAGCTGTTCGGTTCCATGGCCGAGGCTACAATGTCATCCATCACGCTGCACGACATCACGCCGGCAACATTCAAAGCTATGCTTCGCTTCATATACACAGATGAGTTGCCTGCAGAAGACGAGCCTGAGGACTCTTCCACTGAGATGATTCAGAATCTACTCGTTGCGGCTGATCGGTATGCACTTGACCGGCTGAAGTTTATTTGTGCCCAGAAGTTATGGGATAAAGTGTCGGTCGACACAGTTGCAACTATCTTAGCTTGTGCCGAAATCTACAACTGCCACGAGTTGAAGAACAAGTGCTTTGACTTCTTTGTGCTGGAGGAAAATTTCAAGGAGGCTATATTTACTGATGGTTATGGATCGTTGCTTCTGAAATTCCCATGGATTGCTGCTGAGCTCAAAAAGAGGGTTAGAGCATAACATGTGTATACTTCAGGTGTTCAAGCATAGCTCTAGTATGTTGTTTTGGTATATGGGGAGTAGTATCTTACATCTTGTCAAGCTGAATCTCTATTTGCTGAGTAGGGAGCCTGGGAGCTTGAATCTCTGTTAGAAAAATGTAACCTGGTATGTGTTTTTTCCACATGATAGGTGTTATCAGGATATCGCTGATCTCACTATCAGATGGATCGAGTAATTAAAGTACGCACTGAAATATGTAGAAGGCATACTCCAGAGCTTTGTCATGACAACGAGTTGATAGTATAGAACTACTATTTTTCAGCTAAAAATTCGAAAAACTATCACTTTATATTTGAATCGTAAAAAAACTGTTGTTGTCACACAGGCCCTAGCTACCTCTCCTCTCAGCTCATAGGAAGAAGAAGAACACTAGACACAAAGATTTCCCGGCCGGCGCACGAACGCCGCCGTGGGCGCACAGCCCTAGTCTTTTCCTGTTAGCTAGACACACGAGTGACACAACGAACTGATTACAAGCTGGTTTTTAGCCCTGGGTACAGCACCCACGCACACCACGCACGCGCTCACCACACACGCACTCACAGCACTAAATAACTAACTCACCCACTAAGCTTGGCCACTAACCCATGACCCGGCCAACACAAGCATGCATGGAGACTCGGCCAGTACAACGATGCTGCGCCAACTGACCGCACGCACCAGCGCAAGTCCCAGCTGCAGTGGCCGAAAGACTCGGATCCACTTGATGTCAAGATTATGGCTAACATTTTCCCCCCTAATCTTGACGTCGCCTTGAATATCTTCTTCCCGGCGTACTAACGCATTTTTTTTCTTCCACCCGAGCTCAATCTCGTGGTGCTTCAATTGAGTTACAGGGAGGGGTTCTATAGCCGTGGCTCGCACATACGTCGCCACGGCCGCGCACACACGCACCCACTCGCCACGCTCCACACACCCCAGCTCGTGACCATGATCTCGTGCTGACGCGATCAACACGGCCGGCCCTGCGTGCCTAGGACGTGGTCTTCTCCCTCCTCAATCGTCCCGCGCTCGTACGCGGTGATCCAGTCTTCTTCCTCGGCGACATACGCCGAGCTTCTTCTCCGCCGGTGACACACGGAACAACCGGAGCGCACACACACCGGTCACCACCGTGCTCACACCGGTCGCCGCTTCCATGGACGACGCACCGAGCCGCTGCGGCCTCCGGGGCCGCACAGCACCTCCACGCCGCCGTGCCGAGCCTCCGCGACCGCGCACACACGCACCCACTCGCCACGCTCCACACGCCCCAGCTCGTGACCATGATCTCGTGCTGACGCGATCAACACGGCCGGCCCTGCATGCCCAGGACGTGGTCTTCTCCCTCCTCAATCGTCCCGCGCTCGTACGCGGTGATCCAGTCTTCTTCCTCGGCGACATACGCCGAGCTTCTTCTCCGCCGGTGACACACGGAACAACCGGAGCGCACACACACCGGTCGCCACCGTGCTCACACCGGTCGCCACCGTGCTCACACCGGTCGCCGCTTCCATGGACGACGCACCGAGCCGCTGCGGCCTCCGTGGCCGCACAGCACCTCCACGCCGCCGTGCCGAGCCTCCGTGGCCTCCTCGTCGCGTCGCCGCGGCGCGCAGCCTCCGCGCTTGCGCGACGTCACAGCATGCCGCCTCCGTGTCCGCCGCTGCTTGCCGCGGACTCACCGCGCTCCATGACCCCGAACCTTGCGGCTCTGATACCAATTGTTGTTGTCACACAGGCCCTAGCTACCTCTCCTCTCAGCTCATAGGAAGAAGAAGAACACTAGACACAAAGATTTCCCGGCCGGCGCACGAACGCCGCCGTGGGCGCACAGCCCTAGTCTTTTCCTGTTAGCTGGACACACGAGTGACACAACGAACTGATTACAAGCTGGTTTTTAGCCCTGGGTACAGCACCCACGCACACCACGCATGCGCTCACCACACACGCACTCACAGCACTAAATAACTGTTTGACACGAGAAAAACATCTGGTCGCGATGGCTACTACGAGAAGGGTAGGTAGCGTGTTTCTCTCATGTGCCGGATAGAAATGAAAAAGCGGGCGTGCCAGTGTACCATAGTACACAAGAAAAAAGATAGGGAAGCGAGTATTTCATTAATCTCTCTTGGAGAAACAAAGTACAAGATCCCTAAAACAAATGCGCTCCGTGGCCTGCTTGCGTGGCCAACCTGACTATGGTGATTGCGATCTCCTGGTTCCCGGGGCCTCGAAAGGCACCCGGTTAATTACTCCCGCGGGTTACACCGCGAGACACCTCCGATTAAGCCATGTGGTCGTCTTCGTCGTCTTCGCTTCGCGTTCTCCATGCATGGTGTGGTGGTGATGTGTGTGGGCGGCGGCAGAGCCCGTGTCCTCGTCGGTACACGCGCCGCAAGTAGCATGGCCTTTGCTCCGGCCACGCCCGCCCTCGCCGTCGTGCCTCGTCGGTCTTGGCGGCATTGATGTAGTTGTAATTGAAGTAGCATGGGTCCGCTAAGCTCGGACTTCTTGACGATCTACAGCCTCGTCGGGGTGCGCAAGGGGTATGCCTCGCAGGAGTAAGTTATTGGTGGAGATCGGCATCGGTGTGGAACCGACACACGCCCGAGTCAGCATAGCTGATGTGGTCGGCGTCCCATCTTGATGTGACGCCAAGTTCATGGCTGTCGGCATAGACAAGGACACCGTCTCATGGGCTCGTAGAAGTGGGGTGTAGGAGACATCGTGTCGCCTCAGTTCGACGGTCGCCCGCCTAGGGCCACCTCCATGTAGTTTGACGGCGTGAGTACCGCCATCTTGGCTCTCAGGTTGGTGGTGACAGGACGGAGTTGCCGCCGCGTCTCACGCCACGCCTTGATGTACATGAAGGCGTAGCACCGCGGCACGTCGTATGGCTCCGCGCTGGTTGATCGACGTTGAAGATTACCATAAGCAAACAAACTCCAGGCGATATGCATGACTGATGCATGCACAAGGCCATGCAGTACACACTAGCTCACGTGTCTACTCCTTCACTTTTTTCCTCGTAGTGTCGGCCGGTGAGGCCAATGGCAGGTTGCACACCGGCGACTCCAACGTTGTCGCCGTTCATCGCGACACCAAGACTGCGGCAGACTACGTGCCGGCAGCCCTGGCACCTTCGCTTTTGACGCGCTTGTGGTAGCCGCGCCAGGTTGTGCATCGGTTCTTGGCGTTGATAGCGCCGGGCTGCCACGCCAAGGTCGTCATGGAGGTGATGTTGGATGACTCGCCGGCATCTCCGTCGCCGTTGCGGTGATGAAGATGGTACCAGGCTGCATGCCTGCAGCCTCACCAACGACACAGTGTAAACGGAGATGACACGGATAGCCTGCCGGCAGCCCCGGCGTCATCGCGGAGGTGTCGAACGGAACCCGTCTGTACGCCGCCGAGGAGGAGATGGCGTTGAGCTGCTCGCCACCAAGGAGGAGGAGATGGCGTCGGGCTGCTCGCCGCCAGCCACGGTGACGATGTCGTGGAAGTAGAGGTATTCCCGGGCAGCACGCCGCGGCTGCTCTGACGACAACACCGTCGAGAAGGAGATGGCGCCGGGCTGCACGCCGGCAGCCCCGATGACGATGTCGTGGAGGTAGAGATGTCACCGGGCAGCACGCCGGCTACTCCGGCGACAACGCCGTCGAGGTGGAAGAGACGCCGGGCTATACGCCGGCAACCCCGTCAACGTCGCCGTGGTGGAGATAATGCCGCCGGCCGCCGGCAGCCTTCGGTGTCGTCGCGGACGCGGAGATGATGCCGAGCTGCTCGCCGGCAGCCCCGTCAATGACGTCGTGGAAATGGCTGTCACCGGGCAGCGTGCCGGCTGCTCCGATGACAACGCCGTCGTGGAAGAGATGGCGCCGGGCTGCACGACGCCGTCCTCACGGCGAAGAAGATGGCGACATCTTGCGCTGGCCATTCCGGCGTCGTCTGGTCAACCGGGACGGCGACACGCTAGCAGCTTGGCCGAACCATGTCACCGTGGCTCGGAAGTGCGTGTGTGCATGTTGGAGAGAGAGAAAACGAGAAAGAGAGAGAGGGTCAACCATAATTCTCACCATTAGGCAACGCCATCTTCTCCTCCATGGCCTCCTTGTTCCTGATCGATATGTGTATGTGTAGTGTCTGGGTGTTGATGGATGGATGTTTGTAGATGGGTTCTGGATGTGGTGTGCGTATGTGTTTGTTGGATGTGGATGAATTAGAGATGCGATCTCTACTCCCTGCGTCCTGCGTGTACTGCTTCCTTCAGGTCCGATCCCCTTTCTGTTAGCTAGGGCTGTGCTTTTTATAGGCAGAGGATGGTGAAGATAACGACGCCCGGCTGCGCGTCTTGCTCCGTAATCCTCTCTACGCTCGTTGCTTCTGGAGTATATCTTCTCGGCCGGCCGCAACGTGATCCTCCGAAAGAATCGTGACCGTTTTCCACTTCTTCCGTGATGCTTATCTGATCGCAGCGAGATGCCGAGCCTGCACGCCTTGCTAGCTACGTATGGCGCTCGTCTAGCTGCCTGGCGCTACTAGCCCATGCAAAAGCTGATGGATTCATGTATTTGACCAGCTTCATGCATGCACATGAACCGATCGATCAAGAGAATGACTAGCTGATCATTGGCATGGCTAGCTGTGTGGACTAGCTGATCATTGGCATGGCTAGCTGTGTGTACGTATATTGACAGTTTGAGTGCTAACTCAATTCACACAACAACATGTCAATACGAGTACAATAACTTCGTACAAATTGGCGTCGAACAAATGCCCCTCGCCAAGGCGAGGTCACGTGCGAAGCACAGAGACCTTGGCTTGGCGAAATTCGGGCGCAACTGATATTCGTGTAGCCTGAACCGGCGTGCCTCTGACCCAACATTACCATGCTTGGGAAGCCACACTACGTTGTGGTCGATGTAGTCGATCTTCCGGCTCGAGACGACATGTCGCGAATGCTGAGTGTTGATGTAGATTACTGCGGGTATGAACCGTCCGCACCCTTGTTTTAAGGTAAACTGGTTGGGATCGTGTATGATGCCAACCAACCAGCGCGCCATGGCTCGTCTTCATTCCATGACGAAATAACATGCCATGTCTTGAAGTAATTTTATCAATCCAGTCGGGACTGCCTACCGCTGCAGTGCCAGCTGGCTAGATCGAAGGGTTCCACAGATTCATGCTGGCCGCACTGGCGCATTGCACTGCTCCTTGGTCTTGCATGTCGGTGTAGATAAGACGCCGTCGCATAGAGACGCCACCGGCGAGGTTGTATGCAACATACGGGGTGGCACCACCATGCGGCACCGTCGATGACATAGACATGATGCCCCGGTGTTGTCGACAACAAGGACAGGATGTTCCTGGCGTTGCCAATGTAGGTTGGAGTAGAAACCCTCTGGAGACTTGAGGGACAACACAAACGAAAGAAAGAAACGACATATGAAGAACGAGAAACAAAGTTTTGGGGGTTTGATTTTAAAATGTTGGCTTTCCCGTTAAACACCAGCTATATGTGTGATATCCGAAAAAGCCGTCGAAGGACTTATCATCAGGAATCGTCGAAAAACCATGACGATCATAACTTTGCCTTACGTGTATGTGCGTGGTGACGCCGTCTTCGGAGATGCTTCCGAAGGCAGTAGAAAGTCATACTCTAGCCCATCATGGCACCGAGGTGCCCCACAGCTCAATCATGCCCCTGCATGATGCCCCACGAACCTAGAGCCTTGGGTATGGTAGATGAGGGGAAATGGTTTTGGGACAACAGCTTGGGAATTTCCATGCCTTATTGAGGGGTGGTGAACAGCTACCTTCCGCCTTCTTTCCAATGGTTCCCTTAATGCTGGAGACTATCGGACTTGGCGCTTGGAATTTTTGATGTTTGGCCTCTTGTGAGACCTGCTTGCAGGGCTGCTTGGACGGCCCTGAATTTCTTGAGATTTGCTTGGACTTTTGACTTGATTTTTTTTTTGCTTGCTTGGACTTCTTGATGATGCTTGTTTGTCGAGTCGAGAACCCATCTTGAGAACTTGGAAGGCAGCCATTCACCTTAGTGGCCTAAGGAACCCTCCGACACTTTATCTGGAGCTTATGGTGGCACACCCCAGGGTTGTCACGCGGCTACGCACCAAGTTGGGCAGCCCTTTCATGATCTTTTCCTATTGGCTTCCCCGGGGTGCGAGCCTCTGGGAGCGAGTGGACCACGGGAAGGAACGAAGAGCATGGAGTCTCAGCCCAATGAAGTGCCCGAGTAATCATCTCCACTGCCTTCAGAAGCATACACTTGTACGTGTCGTGCTCTTGTGAATGTCGTGCAATTTGGCATCTTGTGCCGCCCTCTGACAAGTTCTAAGGCAGCTCAATCTTCAATCACTAGCGTGGCGTGTTGAGGGAAAGCCGTTTTGTTTTGATGAATGGGAAAATAAATATCCACGCTATGCAAAGGAAAATGCATCATGGATCCGAGCCGACGTAAAGATTTCCCCATTGGAAGAAAACAAACAAAGAAAAGCAGAAAAAAGCAACGGAAGAGCCAAAGCTTTTAGCAAAAGTACTTTTTTAGAAACCTTCCGTTGATCGGCGGCATAGGCTGGGATCCTTGTGGATCGACCAGCTGGTATGCACCTCCGTCGTAGACTTGCTCGATGACGTAGGGTCCTTCCCACTTCGGCTCGAACTTCCCCTTCGTCTTGTGTGTGATGACGATGGGGCGTCTGAGCACAAGGACTAGCTCCCCTCTCCGAAAGATGCGCGGCTTGACGAGCTTGTCGTAAGCTCTCACCTTGTTCTGGCGATAAAGCTCCAGGTTCTGCAGGGTATGAAGACGCTCCTCTTCAAGGGCGTCAAGCTCCTGAAACCGAAGTTGTACCTGTTCGTCCTTGGTGAGTTCTTCTTGGATGGCCACCCTTAGTGAGGGCAGCTCGACCTCCAGTGGGAGTACCGCCTCACTCCCATAGACGAGGGAATAAGGAGTAGCTTGAGTTGGGGTACGCACTGTAACGCGGTACGCCCATAAAGACTCAAAGAGACGGTCGGGCCAATCTCTCCTATGCCTTGTCACCGTCTTCTTGAGTATCTTGCCCAGCGTCTTGTTAAAGGCTTCAATTGCTCCATTGGCTTGAGGATAGTAGCCGGTGGAGTAGTTCCACTTGATCTTATATTTCGCCATGAACCTGTGCATCTTTTTGCACTTGAATGCCTTGGCGTTGTCGGAGGTGATGCGATGTGGTATCCCAAAGCGATATATGATATTTCGCTCTAGGAAGTTGATGACGTTGTCGCTCTTCACCTCCCACAGAGGGACAGCCTCTGCCCACTTGGAGAAGTAGTCCGTCGCAGCGAGGATGAAGCGATGCCCCCTGGAAGATGGTGGGTCGATGGGGCCGATGACGTCAATGCCCCAGCCGTCGAATGGCCAGGAGGGAACTGTGGGGTGTAGAGGAACTGGCGGTTGATGCTTGAAGTCGCCGTGAATTTGGCAGCCATGGCATGACCTGGCTACCTGAAGGCAATCTTTCATGATCCCTGGCCAATAGTACCCAGCCAGACGTATGCTATGATACATCTTGGCTTCGCCTTGGTGACCGCCGCAGACTCCGTGGTGCACCTCCTGCAAAATCTTTTCGGCCTCACCTTGATTGACACACCTTAGTAGTATCTCTTGCCCATGAGACCGTTTGTACAAGACACCGGCCTTATAGACATAGGACGGGAGTCGACGCTGTAGTTGGCGCCTCTTGACGGGGTCGTCGGGAAGGCTGCCGTGCTTGAAGTAGTCGAGGAAGGGTCGTAGCCAATCATCCTCATCCACCACGTTCGTCATGATGGTGTTGACTTCATACTCTACTGGGATGAGTTCCAGAATGGCGGGTAGAAGCCACCTTTCCTCGACAGTCACCTGCATAGGTTTATCATCTGGAAACACAAGTGCTGCCGCTAGTTTCGCCAAGGCGTCAGCAGGTGCATTCTTGCTTCGTGGGACATGGAGGACTTCAACTTGTTGAAATTTCTCCATGAGCCTCCGGGCCGCATTATGATACGGCACCAGTTCAGGCTTACGCACCTCATAGATGTTATTCACCTGCCGAACGATGAGTTGAGAATCTCCATAGGCCCGTAATGAACGGACCCCCATGGAGAGTGCTACAAGAAGGCCGAAGATGAGCGCTTCATACTCCGCCTCGTTGTTGGAGCACTCCTCCTTCATAAGAGAGAAAGAGTGATATATCACTCCTCCTTGTGGAGTCTTGAACACCAAGCCGGCACCCGCCCGACGCCTGGGGCTGCCGTCGGGGTCGGTTTCAGCACGTGAGGCGCCGTCGAAGTAGAGCACCCATGGCGCTTCGGGCTCGATGGTGAATACTTCCTCGTCAGGCAGGTCGGTGATGAGGGGGGAGTCATCTGGTACGGGGTGAGCCGCTAGAAAGTCTGCCAAGGCCTGCCCCTTTATCGCCTTCTGTGGTACAAAAGCGAGGTCGAACTCCATCATGAGAAGAGCCCATTTCCCAAGTCGCCCGATGAGCGCAGGCTGACTTAGCACATACCTTATGGGATCCGCTCTTGCAACGAGCTGGATTTCATGGTTCAGCATGTAGTGTCGCAGTTTCTTGAGTGAGAACATTAGGGCCAAGCACAACTTCTCTATTGCAGAGAAGTTACGCTCGGCACCCACCATGGTGCGGCTCAAGTAGTAGCAGGCCACCTCCTTGCCTTCCTCGTTGTGTTGGGCAAGCAAGGCACCCAACGAATTAGGCAGGGCTGCAATGTAGAGTATGAGTGGGCGCCCTTTTACAGGAGCTGCCAGCACTGGTGAATTAAGTAAGTACCTTTTGATGGTATTGAAGCCGTTTTGGCAGCCCTCATCCCCTGCTAGAGTGCCGCACAAGGTGAGGTTCTTCTCCTTTGCCTCCTTCTCTACTTCAGCCCCCTGCTGAAGGATAGCCTCGTCATCTTGATCAACTGTCGCTGGAGAAGAGACGGCAAGCTCCATGGAAGCGTCGCATTCTGCCCTGGGGCAGCATTGATAGCTGTCCCAGGATCCGCGTCGGCATTGGAGGAGGCTGGAGGAAGAGCTTCTTCGACGCCTTCCATTGGCGTGGCTGTCGGTGTTGGCGCATTTTGCCTTCGTGAAGATGAAGGGGTCATGGTGGCCTTCATCTGTTCACCATCTTGTTGGGGAGTTGCTTCAGGTGGCGATGGAGCAACCTCCGTATTCTTCTGTTCAGCAACTCCTACGGATGCCTTTTGGAGCCAAACGACTAAGCAGGTAATTGTACCGCTCGTGTCGCTCCAAGTTGGGGGAGATGCGAAAACCAATCCTATCATTTTCTTGGACGACTCCTCCATCGGGTCGTAGTCGAACCTGAGTGTGGCGCAACACCAAGTCCTCAAGTTCTTTGTACAGAACTCGGCGATTCCGCCGCCGCCTCTCGCGCTTGCGCTGGTTCTCCGTAAGAGCCCCATACGCTCTCAGAGGTGCAGACGGTCTAGGAAGAAGTGGTGGTGCAGCCCGTCGAGTGGACGAAGTACTCGCTTCCCTTGGTAGTCGTACTTGAAGTTGATCTCCTCGCCTAGGAGGGGATGACGGTCGAGGAGGAAGCGTAGGCCGCGGAGGATCCCGAGGCTGCCACTGTAGAGTGGGACGAGGATTCCTCTCTTCACCTTGATGACGTGACCACCGATTCCAACGTGGGGGCATGTTGGGATGCCCCCGTTGGACTAATCGCGTTGGTGAAGGTTGACGTCGGGGCGCCAAAGTCTAGCGCTCATGTTGAGGGCGATGGGTAGGGGCTTGCCGTCTCGTCCTGCCCCCGTCCTCTGTTGCTGATGCACTTGGAACTCCATGCCCATGGAGCCGCCGCTGAATGTGGTTCATCTGCTCCTATAGGCGGCGAAACTCCTGCCTCAAGTCTTCTCCGCGTGGAGCAGGTGCCTCGTTCTGAAGAACGGCGAACCTGTTGTCGTTGGAGATAGATCGCCCATCAATGGACGAAATATGATTGCATGGTGCACACATGCCTCGTAGGGTGTCTTCAGAGTTGACGGAGATCGTAGGGCCTAGTATAACGGGCTCCTTACGTGAGCGTCGTTTCCAGAATTCCTTCATGATGGCCCGCCTCACCAACAGCTTGACTCTTGACGGCTCGTTTGCCCGCTCATCGGGTAACAAGTCGTGAGGAGGGGTTCCGGCGCTCATATATGTGAACACCTTCTCCGCTAGGTCCTTAGCACTGAGGGACCAATCCTCTTCTTGCATCGTGCTCTGAGCGATGCGAGAGCTTAGTTGTTGGAGGAGCCGTTGTACCTTGTGATACTTCCTCCTGTAATTGCGTAGCGGATGTGGGCTGCGAGACGAACGTGCGTTCGTCATGAGCCTCCGCAATTCTAAGGAGATGGCTTCCAAGCCTTCAAGAAGCTCGACTTCAGTGCGCCTTGTTGTTAGTTTAGGCAGCCCCGGAGATGAAGTTGGGGTAGAAGAGGCAAGTGACACCCCACTCACCCGCCTGTTGGCGGCCTTGACACGGCGGCGTTTAGCCACCTCTACGTCTCCTTGGATGTCCGCCCTTGTTGACTCCTTCAACAGGGTGCGCGCTTCGAGCATTAGCTCGCGGCGCTCCCTTTTGGCCTTGGCGGATGTCCGCCTTTGTGCCTTCCTGGATTGCATAGTTTGAAACTGCGCTGCCTCCTGGGCTTGGTGAATGTACATCTTGTCGCCCAGCTCGATGACAACCGTGGGCGGCACTGATCCGAACTGGATCACCACAGGCTCCGTGTTGTTGGCGTGGGGGAGTCCTCCTACATGAAGAGGATTCTTGATCTGCGGGGAACCACGCCGGTGTCTTGTCATGCAAGATGTTGTGTGGATTGGATGAGTGAGCGAAGACGATTCTGACGACCACAACGAAGCAAAGATGGGAGGAGAACCATGTCCCACCGGGCGTGCCAATTTGTTTGACACGAGAAAAACATCTGGTCGCCATGGCTACTACGAGAAGGGTAGGTAGCGTGTTTCTCTCATGTGCCGGATAGAAATGAAAAAGCGGGCGTGCCAGTGTACCATAGTACACAAGAAAAAAGATAGGGAAGCGAGTATTTCATTAATCTCTCTTGGAGAAACAAAGTACAAGATCCCTAAAACAAATGCGCTCCGTGGCCTGCTTGCGTGGCCAGCCTGACTATGGTGATTGCGATCTCCTGGTTCCCGGGGCCTCGAAAGGCACCCGGTTAATTACTCCCGCGGGTTACACCGCGAGACACCTCCGATTAAGCCATGTGGTCGTCTTCGTCGTCTTCGCTTCGCGTTCTCCATGCATGGTGTGGTGGTGATGTGTGTGGGCGGCGGCAGAGCCCGTGTCCTCGTCGGTACACGCGCCGCAAGTAGCATGGCCTTTGCTCCGGCCACGCCCGCCCTCGCCGTCGTGCCTCGTCGGTCTTGGCGGCATTGATGTAGTTGTAATTGAAGTAGCATGGGTCCGCTAAGCTCGGACTTCTTGACGATCCACGGCCTCGTCGGGGTGCGCAAGGGGTATGCCTCGCGGGAGTAAGTTGTTGGTGGAGATCGGCATCGGTGTGGAACCGACGCACGCCCGAGTCAGCATAGCCGATGTGGTCGGCGTCCCATCTTGGCGTGACGCCAAGTTCATGGCTGTCGGCATAGACAAGGACACCGTCTCACGGGCTCGTAGAAGTGCGGTGCAGGAGACATCGTGTCGCCTCAGTTCGACGGTCGCCCGCCTAGGGCCACCTCCATGTAGTTTGACGGCGTGAGTACCGCCATCTTGGCTCTCAGGTTGGTGGTGACAGGACGGAGTTGCCGCCGCGTCTCACGCCACGCCTTGATGTACATGAAGGCGTAGCACCGCGGCACGTCGTATGGCTCCGCGCTGGTTGATCGACGTTGAAGATTACCATAAGCAAACAAACTCCAGGCGATATGCATGACTGATGCATGCACAAGGCCATGCAGTACACACTAGCTCACGTGTCTACTCCTTCACTTTTTTCCTCGTAGTGTCGGCCGGTGAGGCCAATGGCAGGTTGCACACCGGCGACTCCAACGTTGTCGCCGTTCATCGCGACACCAAGACTGCGGCAGACTACGTGCCGGCAGCCCTGGCACCTTCGCTTTTGACGCGCTTGTGGTAGCCGCGCCAGGTTGTGCATCGGTTCTTGGCGTTGATAGCGCCGGGCTGCCACGCCAAGGTCGTCATGGAGGTGATGTTGGATGACTCGCCGGCATCTCCGTCGCCGTTGCGGTGATGAAGATGGTACCAGGCTGCATGCCTGCAGCCTCACCAACGACGCCGTGTAAACGGAGATGACACGGATAGCCTGCCGGCAGCCTCGGCGTCATCGCGGAGGTGTCGAACGGAACCCGTCTGTACGCCGTCGAGGAGGAGATGGCGTTGAGCTGCTCGCCACCAAGGAGGAGGAGATGGCGTCGGGCTGCTCGCCGCCAGCCACGGTGACGATGTCGTGGAAGTAGAGGTATTCCCGGGCAGCACGCCGCGGCTGCTCTGACGACAACACCGTCGAGAAGGAGATGGCGCCGGGCTGCACGCCGGCAGCCCCGATGACGATGTCGTGGAGGTAGAGATGTCACCGGGCAGCACGCCGGCTACTCCGGCGACAACGCCGTCGAGGTGGAAGAGACGCCGGGCTATACGCCGGCAACCCCGTCAACGTCGCCGTGGTGGAGATAACGCCGCCGGCCGCCGGCAGCCTTCGGTGTCGTCGCGGACGCGGAGATGATGCCGAGCTGCTCGCCGGCAGCCCCGTCAATGACGTCGTGGAAATGGCTGTCACCGGGCAGCGTGCCGGCTGCTCCGATGACAACGCCGTCGTGGAAGAGATGGCGCCGGGCTGCACGACGCCGTCCTCACGGCGAAGAAGATGGCGACATCTTGCGCTGGCCATTCCGGCGTCGTCTGGTCAACGCCTCAACGGGACGGCGACACGACAGCAACTTGGCCGAACCATGTCACCGTGGCTCGGAAGTGCGTGTGTGCATGTTGGAGAGAGAGAAAGAGAGAGAGAGGGTCAACCATAAATCTCACCATTAGGCAACGCCATCTTCTCCTCCATGGCCTCCTTGTTCCTGATCGATATGTGTATGTGTAGTGTCTGGGTGTTGATGGATGGATGTTTGTAGATGGGTTCTGGATGTGGTGTGCGTATGTGTTTGTTGGATGTGGATGAATTAGAGATGCGATCTCTACTCCCTGCGTCCTGCGTGTACTGCTTCCTTCAGGTGCGATCCCCTTTCTGTTAGCTAGGGCTGTGCTTTTTATAGGCAGAGGATGGTGAAGATAACGACGCCCGGCTGCGCGTCTTGCTCCGTAATCCTCTCTACGCTCGTTGCTTCTGGAGTATATCTTCTCGGCCGGCCGCAACGTGATCCTCCGAAAGAATCGTGACCGTTTTCCACTTCTTCCGTGATGCTTATCTGATCGCAGCGAGATGCCGAGCCTGCACGCCTTGCTAGCTACGTATGGCGCTCGTCTAGCTGCCTGGCGCTACTAGCCCATGCAAAAGCTGATGGATTCATGTATTTGACCAGCTTCATGCATGCACATGAACCGATCGATCAAGAGAATGACTAGCTGATCATTGGCATGGCTAGCTGTGTGGACTAGCTGATCATTGGCATGGCTAGCTGTGTGTACGTATATTGACAGTTTGAATGCTAACTCAATTCACACAACAACATGTCAATACGAGTACAATAACTTCGTACAAATTGGCGTCGAACAATAACTAACTCACCCACTAAGCTTGGCCACTAACCCATGACCCGGCCAACACAAGCATGCATGGAGACTCGGCCAGTACAATGATGCTGCGCCAACTGACCGCACGCACAAGCGCAAGTCCCAGCTGCAGTGGCTGAAAGACTCGGATCCACTTGATGTCAAGATTATGGTTACCAATTTCCCCCCTAATCTTGACGTCGCCTTGAATATCTTCTTCCCGGCGCACTGACGCATTTTTTTCTTCCACCCGAGCTCAATCTCGTGGTGCTTCAATGGAGTTACAGGGAGGGGTTCTATAGCCGTGGCTCGCACATATGTCGCCACGGCCGCGCACACACGCACCCACTCGCCACGCTCCACACGCCCCAGCTCGTGACCGTGATCTCGTGCTGACGCGATCAACACGACCGGCCCTGCATGCCCAGGACGTGGTCTTTTCCCTCCTCAATCGTCCCGCGCTCGTACGCGGTGATCCAGTCTTCTTCCTCGGCGACATACGCCGAGCTTCTTCTCCGCCGGTGACACACGGAACAACCGGAGCGCACACACACCGGTCACCACCGTGCTCACACCGGTCGCCGCTTCCATGGACGACGCACCGAGCCGCTGCGGCCTCCGTGGCCGCACAGCACCTCCACGATGCCGTGCCGAGCCTCCGCGGCCTCCTCGCCGCGTCGCCGCGGCCGCTGCGACGTCACAGCATGCCGCCTCCGTGTCCGCCGCTGCTTGCCGCGGACTCACCGCGCTCCATGACCCCGAACCTTGCGGCTCTGATACCAATTGTTGTTGTCACACAGGCCCTAGCTACCTCTCCTCTCAGCTCATAGGAAGAAGAAGAACACTAGACACAAAGATTTCCCGGCCGGCGCACAAACGCCGCCGTGGGCGCACAACCCTAGTCTTTTCCTGTTAGCTGGACACACGAGTGACACAACGAACCGATTACAAACTGGTTTTTAGCCATGGGTACAACACCCACGCACACCACGCACGCGCTCACCACACACGCACTCACAGCACTAAATAACTAACTCACCCACTAAGCTTGGCCACTAACCCATGACCCGGCCAACACAAGCATGCATGGAGACTCGGCCAGTACAACGATGCTGCGCCAACTGACCGCACGCACCAGCGCAAGTCCCAGCTGCAGTGGCCGAAAGACTCGGATCCACTTGATGTCAAGATTATGGCTAACATTTTCCCCCCTAATCTTGACGTCGCCTTGAATATCTTCTTCCCGGCGTACTAACGCATTTTTTTTCTTCCACCCGAACTCAATCTCATGGTGCTTCAATGGAGTTACAGGGAGGGGTTCTATAGCCGTGGCTCGCACATACGTCGCCACGGCCGCGCACACACGCACCCACTCGCCACGCTCCACACACCCCAGCTCGTGACCATGATCTCGTGCTGACGCGATCAACACGGCCGGCCCTGCGTGCCCAGGACGTGGTCTTCTCCCTCCTCAATCGTCCCGCGCTCGTACGCGGTGATCCAGTCTTCTTCCTCGGCGACATACGCCGAGCTTCTTCTCCGCCGGTGACACACGGAACAACCGGAGCGCACACACACCGGTCACCACCGTGCTCACACCGGTCGCCGCTTCCATGGACGACGCACCGAGCTGCTGCGGCCTCCGTGGCCGCACAGCACCTCCACGCCGCCGTGCCGAGCCTCCGCGGCCTCCTCGCCACGTCGCCGCGGCCGCTGCGACGTCACAGCATGCCGCCTCCGTGTCCGCCGCTGCTTGCCGCGGACTCACCGCGCTCCATGACCCCGAACCTTGCGGCTCTGATACCAATTGTTATTGTCACACAGGCCCTAGCTACCTCTCCTCTCAGCTCATAGGAAGAAGAAGAACACTAGACACAAAGATTTCCCGGCCGGCGCACGAACGCCGCCGTGGGCGCACAGCCCTAGTCTTTTCCTGTTAGCTGGACACACGAGTGACACAACGAACTGATTACAAGCTGTTTTTTAGCCCTGGGTGCAGCACCCACGCACACCACGCACGCGCTCACCACACACGCACTCATAGCACTAAATAACTAACTCACCCACTAAGCTTGGCCACTAACCCATGACCCGGCCAACACAAGCATGCATGGAGACTCGGCCAGTACAACGATGCTGCGCCAACTGACCGCACGCACCAGCGCAAGTCCCAGCTGTAGTGGCCGAAAGACTCGGATCCACTTGATGTCAAGATTATGGCTAACAAAAACTACCACATTGGATTTCGTTTTTCGTAATAAACTCTAATTGCAGATTTAGAACGAATTGACGACAAAACTGACAGTGGGCCCCACTTCCCAGTCCAATAAAAATTTTAAAAATTGAGAAAATAAAATATTAGGTGACTTGGATTGTGGGCCCCTCTTCTATCCTTCCCCGTTGACCAGCTCAGATGACGAGGGTCCGGCCGCCGCGCCGGCTTGTCGCCGGACAAGCTCCGGCCTCCACGGCGCTGCGCCCGCGCGCGTCTGCTCGTCGCCGCCCACGCGCGGCGTCTGCTCGCCACCCGCAGTCGTTCTTGTTGGGTCCGAGGCCGAGCCTGAGGCCAAGCCTGAGACCTTCGCCTGCCGCCGCGACAGCGCGGTGGCGGCGCATGTGGCCGCAGAGCGCCTGGCCGACGGGGAAATCGATGCCGCAGATGGAGCGGCTGTGCAACTTGTACACCCCTCCGGCGACGACGGCCTGACGCTGTAGCTTCCGTGGTAACCATGACTGTGGTGGCCGGAGAAGAGAATCAGGATGCGCGCCATGTCGTCGCTGTCCAGGTCCAGCAGGCTAACGGACGTCGTCGCTTGGGCTTGCTGCCTAGAAGGCTAGACCTCTTGCCGTGAGCCATTAATCCAAAAACAGATCACAACGATCGATCAGACCAAGCTAGCTAGCAACTCGAACACATGAAGAAGACGGAGGCCGACAGGCTCCAGCCTGGCGGGGTCATAGTACGGTGCTAATCTTTTGCATCTCGGAACTGCAGGGTGCTCTAAGGCAGCATCAGCGATTACTGTGAACAACACAACCTGCCCGGTCACAGTTGTCAAGCCAGCGACCACATATGTTCCTGACCTTCAGGGAGAAAATACTCACATGTGTTTTAGTTTTTTGAACACAGTTAGCTGCAACTTATTGAACCATGCAATATTAATTATTTGCAGTAATTGACAATTATCCTGTTGAAAATACCATGTTGTATATTTTCTGCAGGCAATAATCACATACAATTGTGTGCTTATCTTCAGCCTCGTAGCATTGTGCTGTTGTTTGTTGCACGACTGATGTTTATACAGTTTCTACAGTCAGAATGAATGGCTTTTGCTATTTTTCTGGACAGCCTTTTTGCCTGGACTAGCAATTCAGATGTCCATTGCAGATTCTAGTAACTTCAACATTGGGAGATAAAGGGCTACTAATCCCCTCAAACATCTAAGCTAGCTGGGATTCGTGAGCTGTGGTGCGTCCTGGCTGTCTGTGTCAGCTCGATGGGGTCACGTTAGGCCGTCTGAAGTCGGTTTGCTCCCGTGGCTCGTGGTGTAGATAGAGGGAGGCGTAGAGGGATTCGGCGCTGTGGATGTTTGTGTCCAGAACTGAGAAACGAGGAGCCTGATCGAGGAGAGCTAGGGTTCTCTGCTCCGCTCTGCTGCCGCAGCCTCCGCCCCTCCCAGCGAAGCTCGTCGAAAGCAGTCATCACAGCTCTCCGACGCGAGGTCCACCGCCGTACTGATTCGGCTGACCCTTTCAATCCCATGAAAAAAAATCGCCTCTTCCACCGCCGGCCTCTCATCTTCTCCCCCTCACCTTCGCCCCCCAATCCTCCCGTACATGCTGCATGACCTCCTGTTCGTCGGCCCGTGAGGTATTGGCGAGGAATGGCAGCTTCTGTCCGCCCTTTGCGACGCCGGTTGGACCCAGTAGGAGCTCCGGCCGCAGCGTATGGTGCAGCGGCGCTGGGGTTGCTCGTGTCCTTGTCCTTGGCGCCATGGCGTCCTCCACCACGTGGCAGGGTATTCCTCCCGCTGGCCCTCCTCGCCTCGGCCCAAGCTGTCCGCGAGAAGAAGACAGTAGCACCGCGGGTCAAGAAGGCGATGCCACCAGCTGCTGCTACCGATCGCCCTCCTTCACCTGCAGGCAGATGGCGACGAAAGCCACATCCGGCAGTACTCCCTTGACCTGTTCGATGAAATGCCTGTAAGGTGAGTGTTTCATCTAATTTTTCTGTTTCAGTTTCTTTTGTTCATATAGGTATGTGCAATGTCGTTGATATATTGGTGAAGTTGTTCTCCAAATTTGAGCTATATGTAGGTTGGCTTGGAAGAGCACATTTTGAATTTGAGCTATGTGTATGTTGATTTGTAGAGACCAAGCTTTCGAGGGTGTGCAATCCTACTCCTCTCCTACGGCCAGAGCAAGAGCGGTGAGCGCAACTGTCATGTTGATACTGTCACTGTGAGTCAATGTTGTTGTGCGCACGTGGAAGTTCGCTTTCAATTCATGAAGTGGTTCCCCACCCTTCAGTTTGATTCCTGCATCATGTATGGAAGGAAATCAATTGCAAATGTGCTTGTTCTTAGTACTGCTGGTTATGTCAGGATGCATCAGCAATTTTAGCTTTAACTTAATCACTTCTACCATCAATGATAAACTCCAGTTTGTAAAAAATCTTATGTGCAAAGTTTGGTGGGTATATATGGCAGAAAGTGCCAACAATTGCTTACATTGCGTGAATATTTGGTAGTTACAGAATATTATTTTCTTGATCCATGGGATCCTCATGTATGTCTTGGGAAAGACACGTGCATACATAGTGAAAGATATCTCAAGTTGAGCTTATTGGCTATTGCAATCTAAAATGTCTTCTTATACTACCTTTTGGAAAAAAATTGATAGGGAAACAGTAGGGGGTATGTAAATGTGTTTGTTCAGCTAAGATCTCTATTTATTTGTTAGCTTTTAATGTCTGTCGTTATCACTTTAATTGATGTTCTAAGTCGTTGGCGGAATTTTGAGTCAATTGTTGTACAATATAGAATTCAGGTTATGTGGACTTTGAGCTTTCTTACACAGACTAATTTATAGATTACATATTTAGACAACGCTGTAATGCTGCATTAATTGTTCAATGGAAGAGAACACTTAATTTGTACCAATGATTGTTGTTTGCTTATTGGACTGAAATTATTGGCATTATTGAACATATCAATGAGAACATACTACTGAACCATTTAGATAGTCACTTCCGGCGAAAATTGTTTTATTATTATTTATTATTAGGCTGAAATTTATGATTGGAGGAGTGTGCCAAAGAAGTGTAAAGAGATATTAATTTCCAAATAAACATTGTGACTGTCATTTTCTGATCCCTTACTTTTAGTTCTTACAAAAGCTTTAAGGGGTCGTTTGGATCCCATCATTTGTATGGAATTCATTTTCAGATTCCATGCTCAACATGTTTGGATGTCATGGAATTGGAATGTCATTTCATTTGGAATTCGTTTGCTATGTTAAGTCAATTCTTGTCCCTAACCCTGTCATTTGTTTGGAATTCATTTCATTTGGTCCAAATAAAATGAAATGACGGGTGCCAAACGGGCCCTAAGAGCAAATTAACTTGATTAAACGGATCTACAGGAAATTTCTAAGGTGATAGCTGCTCTCTTAATATTTATGTAAATCCTTTAAATTATATATTTGAACATAAGAACTATGTCCTTACTCACGAGGGCGGACGCTTAAAGCAACACTATGCCAACGTATGATTAATGCACACCTAATCATTAGCCTATGGTTGCGGGGACAGCTCTATTAGCTGTGTCTTTGTGTGTGTGATTGTTCTTTTCCCTACAGTGTTTCTTGCTTTCCAATTCTGGTGGTTGGAGTTGGGATCAATTGGGGACAGTTGTTGCCTGCTAGCTGAATTTAGTATGCCGCTGGACATGCAACAACAGTCTTCAATGGACTACCACAGAGAGATGCACTTCTTCCCTTATCCTTGTATGATGTGACATGGTACGGGCATATTCCTTTGCGCTCTTGATTTCTTCCTTTCCCACTATTAAGTATCTCCCTGGAGAGATTTTTGCAGACAGGAGGGAAAAAGTATGTTAGCTTGCAACTACCCCTGATATGTATGTAACCTAGCATGTGATATATCAGAGTTACCAAAGGCAAGGGAGTAGAACATACCATGTTGAGAAATATCATATAACAATCAAGTCAGAAGCAATTCATATCTATCATAAAAGGAATTATTGATTTGTTCTTCTTAACATGTTATGCATTAGTTGCTCACAATTATAAACATACACCAATCATTTTGTACTAAAGCAAGTTTCAAACGTATGTTATTTTTCTCTTTTCTATATGAGTTTCGTATAGAAAAACAAGAAAAACCGACCCACTGAGGGATTTCTATAGGAGTTTCAAATGTAGTTTGACATGATGTTTCAAAATCTTCTTCTCGCTTAGGGACTTCTAAGTGAACCATCAGATTTCAGCACCTTTATCATCCTAAGCAATATAGGCCCTCCATGAAAGGCCCACCACTATGCTTAGGTTTTTCAGTACGAATTTGAAAGCTTTACTTAGTAACTTATGACAGGTAGTACCCTTTGTTTGTTGGAATTGAGAAGTTCGAGCCTCGCCATAATGGTTTGATGTGTTTAGATCCTCTTTGTGAATCAGGAGATGATTCAAGGGTGGGAGCAGACCCTGGGTATTTTTTTATTGGCATGCAAACTATAATTTGGTTTAAGAATCTGTTACTTTGCAATTTATCCTCAGAAGACGACAAAATTAGTCAGCTTCATAATAGTCTCCATTAAGGTACTAACTTAGTACAAAATGAGCGACACTTTTTATGGATCGGAGGGAGTAGTATTTTATTCAAGATTGAGCCATCTTGGATTTCGTTTTCTAGCTTTCCTGAAAAAGTGAAAATACCCATTAATTGTTGACAACGGTTATGTGCATAACCATAATTTTTCCCTGTAACTCGTGTGAATAAAAAAAACACTATTACCCTATCTATATCTTGTGTGTGTCCCTAAAAGAATATTATATGTGGCATGTATGTGGTTCTGTTTAGTTTCAGTTTTTCAGCTATTTTTGTACATGGAAAATTTTCGGTTTGATGCCTGTAATTGGAAATCAGGAAGAGAACCAAATATTGTGTTGGTTAATTACGTACTCAAGACAGTAATAATTGCTCGCTTATTTTTTTATTTGGATTTACTGAGAGCTATGTTTATGTGACATATTTCCCTGTGGAGCTGCGTCAGGAGATGGAGATGCGAGTTCTTTGTGTGACGCTGAGTAGGGGCGGCTCCAGGATTACCATGCACCGCAGGCCAGCTTCGTCTACGATAGCTCTAATAGTGATGCATAACATGATAGAGGTAACTTAAGCCTACGCGCCTTCGTCGCACCTCAGGCCAAGGCCCCGGTTGCCCGGGTGTAGATCCTCCTTTGACGGTGAGGATGAGTACCAGAATTATACCCAGAAGATGGACCCTCCAAGGTGCCGCCAATTTCTAACACCCCAACACTGTTAGTAAACTGCAAAGTTATTCACGGTTGAATTTGTACAAGTCCTATCAAAGGAAAGTGTGTACGTTTCTGTTTGGTTACTTCATTCATTGAGAGATTTGTTTGTCGAACGGTATAGGTTGACTGTTCAAACAAATATGAATTCTACCGGAGGGGGTGACTAACTTGAATCTTGACATTTTACACCAAATATGCTTACTGTCATTTTTTCTTCATTGCTTAAATTTAGTTATTACCCTATTTAAATGCTTGCAAAGTGTTGGATAAATAGACATGGTAAATGCGCCTTTAGGACATCATACATTCCTATAAAAGTAAGGGAAACATGACATCCATTTGAAAGTCAAGTAATATGGAACGGAGGGAGTACTTGACAGCAAACCAGTGTATTGTATCTCCATTTCTTTTCAGGCTTCACACACACCTTATTTTATACTCTAAATCTGACAGGGAGCATATGAATACATAATAGGTGGTGAATTCCTTCTCAGCTGAAATACGAAACTGCAGTTGAAGGCGAGTAAGCCGGACTGTCGTTTCATGAGTTCCTGTAATATCTTACAGACTTTTATCTACCTGCTTGAGTGTATGTAAGTACAATGTCATTCTGCTTTTGCACTGACAACTTCTTTCTTCACGTTCATTTAATCATGTTGTATAATATTGCTGAAAAGGTAAATGCATGCGTACTGCTGTAAACCTTTGGCATAGTCACCTCGATGTGCCAAGCTCCAAAAACTAGCATGCATTATCATTGTGTTAATTCATTGCAGAATTGAACTGCATAATGTACCATGTGCATAATCAGCAATGGCTCTCCTCTTGATACTGATGTGTTTTGGTGGAGTGCCAATACCATCTCTTTGATGTACTTTTTTGGTAGCCATTAACACGAGAATTAGGAAGATGGTAGTCTATCGCCCACAGTCCCATTCAGTTCAAAATAAAATTCTTTGTTTGTACTGAATTTGGGACATCCGCCTGGTCGTTTATTCTCAATTTTCTTAAACTCTTCGCTTGTACTGAATTTGAAACATCCGTCGGGTCGTTTATTCCCAATTTTCTTATTGGTCATCCATGTCAGGTGGGGTAGCCAAGGTGATCTCTCATATTTTGATTTCATATTTTCTTAGTGCTCATCAATGCCATAAATTACACAGGAACATAGTAAAAGTGGTCTATAATACTTTTTTAGAGAAAAGGCATAAATGCCCTGCTTTAAGAAAGCACATAGGTCTGAATACAACTCTGCGGATTTAGAACCCGGTTCTCAGTAACAAAGCGAAAAGAAACAAGTATGGAAACAGCCAAAGTTACAGGGCTCAGACCACCATCCCTCGCAGGGGAAATTAAGGTTCATATCCAGATAAGGACCACAAAAAACCAGTCAACCAACGTCACTACGCTGGTGAACCAGTAGTTGAAGGTTTCGAAGCTTCGTCTTCAGTTGATCCACCAACAACTCCCAACGCTCCTTATGCTTCGTCTTCAGCTCCACAACCAAATGGTCTATAATACTTTGTTTGAGTTTGTTAGTGCAATCCATCTTTTTTTTAGACATGTTGCACTTATCCGACAACATAGGATAAAACGGGCGTGGCAAAGCGCGCCTTTTCCTTAGTATATTTCAATGTGGCTATTTTTCAACAGTTGCTAGCGCCTAAACATCTTACTGTAAAAAAGAGAGTATATGTGTATATGCTTCAACCAAGGTTTTTTTTAGATAACAGGCCGAGGCCCGGTGTTAAATTAATAACACCACAAACGGCGATAGAGTACATGATGCTGAAACCAGCTTACAACACTACACTGCACACAACCAAAGGAAACAGAGCTACCGATGAGATTACAGGTGAAGCACCAAAGGCGAGCAACGTGAAAGAGGGAGCACAAGCAAGATGGGCAGAGGTGTTGGGCCGGAGCTCGCCGAGATGTCGTCGGAACATGGAGAACACGAACATCCCCAAAAGCAACGCGCACATGAACGAAATGAAGATCAATCTCCACATGCTTGGTACGTTGATGTTGAACCGGGTTCGTTGAAAGGTAGACGGCGGAGATGTTGTCGTAGTAGACAACAGTAGCTCGCTGAAGAGGGCGGTGAACCTCGGACAGGAGCTGGCGTAACCAGCATGCCTCAGCGCCGACGTTGGCAACACCACGTTACTCAGCTTCCGCACTCGACCGGGATACAGTTTGCTGACGTTTGGAGGACCAAGAGACCAAATTATCACCGAGGAATACACCGTAGCCGGATGTAGACTTGCGTGTGTCGACACAGCCAGCCCAGTCAGCATCAGTATATGCAGTTAGCGATGTCAGCGACGAGCGATGTATCTGAAGTCCGTGGTCGATAGTGCCGCGAAGATATCGAAGAATCTTTGATCGCATTCAGATGCGGTTCTCGTGGGTCATGCATGTACAAGCATATCTGTTGCACGGCATAGGCGATGTCCGGTCTGGTGAAGGACAAGTACTAGAGAGCACCCACCAGACTCCGATAGGCAGATGGATCAGCAACGACGACGCCAGCTGCGCTGAGCTTGGATTGTGTGTCGACTGGAGTTGAGCATGGGTTACACTCGGTCATGCCCGCACGGTCCAGAATGTCAATGATGTACTGTCGCTGGGAGAGGAACATGCCATCAGAGGACCGAGTGACGGCGACACCGAGGAAGTAGTGCAATATACCAAGGTCCTTGAGAGAGAATTCTCGCTCGAGAGCTGTGATCGTTTGTCGAAGAAGATGCTCAGATGAGGCTGTCAGAACTATATCATCAACGTATAGCAGCAGGTACACAATCTCGGTGTTGCGGTTGTAGATGAAGAGCGATGAGTCCGAGCGTGATTTGATGAAGCCGAGTCGAAGTAGATGGTCGGCGAAGCGGCTATACCACGCACGCGGCGCCTGTTTGAGTCCATAAAGAGATTTATTAAGGCGACACACGTGATCGGGCTGAGAGACATCGACAAACCCTGACGGCTGTGCACAGTAAACCGTCTCAGCAAGGGTACCATTGAGAAAGGCATTGTTGATGTCGAGCTGGTGAACCGGCCAGTTTTGCGCGACCGCAATGGAGAGGACGGTCCGTACAGTTGCCGGCTTGATGACCGGGCTGAAAGTCTCACCATAGTCAACGTCGGGGCGCTGTGTGAAGCCGTGAAGTACCCATCGTGCTTTGTAGTGATCCAGTGATCCATCTGGTTTAAGCTTGTGCCGAAATATCCATTTGTCAGAGACGACATTAGCACCAGGCGGACGGCGAACAAGGTCCCAGGTCCGATTAGTTTGCAGGGCAGTGAATTTGTCCATCATTGCTGAGTGCCACTGAGGGTCCTTGATAGCACTCCGGTAGCTCTTGGGAATTGGACTAAGAACATCAGCCAGGAGATTAAGGCGATCAACAGGTTTAGACATGCCACGTTTTCCACGGGTAAACATAGAATTAGTATTGTCGACAAGTGGAGGGCCGACGGGAGCTAAGATCACAGGCGGAGTTTGAGGTGATGTTGGTGGTGTAGGAGGGTTATGGGACTCAGGTGTAGGAGTGATGGGCGGCACTGGTGCAGGTGGGGTAATGTTGGGTGGAAAGATGACAAGATGATCGTCTAAGAAGGAGAGATCGGTGGCTGTGGGAGGCAGTGTGGCTTGTTTGGCAAACGGGAAGGTGTTCTCGTCGAAGACAACATGGCGAGAGATGATGATTTTATGTGTAGCGAGGTCAAGACAGCGATAGCCGCGATGGTTAGAGGGATACCCTAGGAAGACGCATGCGGTTGTGCGTGGAGCAAGTTTGTGTGGTGCTGTGGCGGATAGATTAGGATAGCAAAGGCAACCGAAAACACGTAAATGATCAAGAGGTAGAGGGAGACCACGAAGAGCCTCATATGGTGTACCATTTTGAAGGGTTTTGGTAGGGTGAAGATTGAAGAGAAAAGTGGCGGTGTGGAGAGCTTCAACCCAATAGGTGGGTGGCATGCTTGCTTGGAAAAGAAGGGAACGCACTATATTATTTGTAGATGATACATTCGGCTTTGCCGTTATGGGAAGAGGTGTAAGGGCAGGACATGCGAAGGGTGGCACCGGGAGAGAGGAGAAATAGGTGAGCAGCGGTATTGTCAAATTCGCGACCATTGTCACATTGAACTGATTGTACGGTTGTATTAAACTGAGTGGATACATATGCGAAGAAGTGTTTGAGTGTAGAAAAAGTGTCAGATTTTGCGCGCAAGGGAAAAGTCCAAAGGTAATGAGTGAAATCAACTAACACAACGAGATAATATTTGTAACCAGACACACTAGGAAGAGGCAAAGTCCACAAATCACAGTGGATGAGTTGAAAAGGACGAATTGTATTGGTAGGCGAACATGTTTTCCTAATTGACAAGCATGACCTAAATGATCATCGGTAGCGTTTTTATTACAAGGAAAAGAAAAAGCACTTGCTAAGTGCGACAAAGCTTGACTACTAAGATGTCCTAAGCGACGATGCCACAAAGTTGAAGACGACGTGGTGGTGGAGAGAGCATTCGTAGGGGAAGATGGCCACCAGAAAGGGTACAGGTCACCGGAGCTATTGCACCTGACGATCTCGTTCTTGGTGCGGAAGTCCTTCACAGAAAGACCAAAAGGATCAAATTCAACAGAAACAAGATTATCAGTGGTTAACATACGAACGGAAATTAGATTTTTTATGAGGTTGGGTGTAACTAAGACATTATTTAGGAAGAAAGAGTGGTTAGGAGTAGAAAGGGTTGTATGGCCGATGTGTGCGATAGGAAGGGATTGACCATTGCCTACGATGACATGTGGGAAAGGAGAGTTAGAGGGGATGATGTGCGAAAGGTTAGCCTGATTTCCGGTCATGTGAGCAGAGGCGACTGAGTCCATGATCCACTCGTTGGACGATGGTGGTGTGAGAGACATGGTGTTGAACCCCTGCATGAGATGTCCTTCGTCGAAAAACGGTGGCGGAGCAGCATATGTCGGGGCGGCTGTTGGAGCACATGGCGGAGCTCCTGGCATCATCCATGGCATGGTTGGTGGCGGCACCCTTGGTGGACATGGCATGGTCGACAGAGCACCGTAGACCTACGGAGGCGTCGGTGGCATCATGGCGTGATGGGCTTGTGGCGGACCTGGAAGAGGCGTGCGCGGAGGCGGACTTGGCCACATCTAGATAGAGCCCGCCCATGGGTTTTGCATGGAGGGCCAGGGAGCCTGCGATCCCTTGGCGGACGTGTTGGAGTTGCCGCCTCGTTGCTTGTTGCTGGGGAGGTCCGGAGTGGAGGAAGCGGCATCGCGTGCCATATTGGCAACTGCCTCGCTACTGGAAGTTGCGGCATGGGTAGGGGCGGCGCTGAGGCGGCGCGGTGTCCGTGGGACCACGTGTTGTTGGAGGCGTGTAGATGCCTCGCGCGATGAAGGCGGTCGGAGCAGAGAATGATGCTGCAGACTGCTTCAGCGTGAGTTCCTCGAGCAGAAGAGACGAGCGCACGTCGAGGAACGACGACAGTGGGCGCTGTTTGAGGGTCAGGGTGCGCATGTAGGCAAGCCCAGATTCGAGGCTGCGAAGTGTGTTCTGCATGAGACGCTTGTCGGTGATAGTTGTGCCCAGAGCATTGAGCTCGTCGGCGAGAAGCTTCTGCTTGCGACAGTAATCGGCCACGGTCATGGACCCCTGTTGGAGACCGTGGAACTCTTGCTCGAGGTAGGAGGAGCGGGTCTCGGCGTTGTCGTGGTAGATGTTGGAGAGACGCGTCCATAAGGCGTGCGCAGGAAGTGGCATGGTGGTGTCGCGATCATGGCGAGAAGCTTGGGCGCGACGGTGCTGTTGAGACACGATCGGACGATGGCGTCATTCCGACTCCACTGTAGTGTGGGATCGGTGGGGTACTCCTTCTCATCTAGATGATATTCAAGGGCATATTTCTCGACGGCGTCGGAGAACATGCCTCGCCATTGGAGAAAAGGAGATGGAGAGATCGAGGGTGATTAGAATGGCGGCGCGGACGCTTGGGAGCGTGGCTGCTAGAGCCGATAGGGCTGCTTTGGCGGCAGCTTCGGCCGCGAGTTCAGCGGCGCTAGGTTGTGGCGGTGCCATGGGGAGAGAGAGGATCAAAATTAATTAACCTAATCTGATACCATGAAGGCAATTGCAATTGTTGCACTTAGATTGATTGGATCCCGTGATGGGATTATATAGTACAAAGAGGTTGCTTGGTTGCCAAGCTAGGGTTTACAAAATAGGAAATAAAACTAAACCTCCTTAATTGCGGCCGACTAGACGTGTCCTACACGTACGCGTCTAACACAAAATCATGGGAGACAAAGACATCGGTGACTCCTGGGGATGGAGTCAGTTCCTCCAGAGAACTAGTTACATGGAAGAAAGTTACTTAGGAGAGGGATACCTCACATTGTATGCGCCATCATGGTCATCAATGACAGTCCTATTACCGTACCGCCTTCAGACATTGTGACCCATCTTGGCCGCCTGCTAGATCACACTAACGGGACTGATGTGTCATTCATTGTTGACAACGAGACATTCCCGGCTCACCGAGCGGTGCTTGCTGCCCGCTCACTGGTCTTCAGAGCAGAGCTGTTCGGTTCTATGGGCGAGGCTACATAACGTTGCACGACATCGCACCTGCAGCATTCAAAGCTATGCTTCGATTCATTTACACAGATGAATTGCCTACAGAAGACGAGCTTGAGGACTCTTCCACCGAGATGTTTCAGAATCTACTCGCTGCAGCTGATCGATATGTACTTTTTTCGAAAAGGAGGCAATGCCCCTACCTCTGCATCAAAGCGATGCACACAGCCTTTTATTGCATAATTCAAAAGTATGAGTGTTTAGCGTATTACAAATCACAAGCCGACAAGAGAGGCAACAAGAAACAGCCACTGACAACAAGCATTGAAGAAAAGCAAGTCATGATGTAATTCTTCTAGCATGCCGCCAGCCACCCCGGTTGAACATAGCCCGAACGACCGCCATCAGCCGAGAACAGCCTGAATCTATAAGTGCCCGTTGGTTGGGCGGTAGCAAGAGGGACCACATGTTGCTCCAATAGGTAGCTTTGTGAACAACCTGTACAAAATGAGCAGTTCTTGTTTTGTTAAAAATAATATCATTCCGGCAGTTCCAAATCGCCCAAATAAAAGCACAGACGCCAATGCGAATCCTAGCTTTAGTTTGTTTTTCTACCCAGCAAGCCATGTACCAAACATATTAGCAATGCTACTCGGAGGTGAGATGTTGTAGGTAAAATGAATAAGTCGCCAAATATTCCTCGCAAAAGGACAATCAATAAACAGATGTTCGACCGTTTCGTCGGATTGACAGAAGGTACATTTTTTACATCCATTCCATCTCCTTTTAAGCAAGTTATCTTTTATAAGAATAACCTTACGGTGGACAAACCACATGAAGATTTTTATTTTTAAAGGCACTTTCAACTTCCAAAGGTACTTATGAAGAAACGGTGTATGCCCATTCATATAATGTGTATACATCGATTTAACTGAAAACATTCCAGACGACGTCAAGTTCCATTTGAACTTGTCCTCATCCGTTGTCAAAGTGATTGGAATCAACCTTGCAATCAAATTAATCCAATCGGTCCATTTGCTTCTGGTTAGAGCCCGTTTAAATTCAATATTAACCGGTGGTGCGTTCTTGACCGTCTAAAGTTTATTTGTGCCCAGAAGCTATGGGATAAAGTGTCGGTAGATACAGTTGCAACTATCTTAGCTTGTGCTGAAACCTACAAGGCTACAACTGCCGGGAATTGAAGAACAAGTGCATTGACTTCTTTGTGATGGAGAAAATTTTCAAGGAGGCCATGTTCACTGATGGTTATGCTTCGTTAGTTCTGAAATTCCCATCGGTTGTTGCTGAGCTAAAAAAGAGAGCTAAGAGCATGCGAATACTTGAGGCTTCAGGCGTGCAAACATAGCTCTAGTATGGTGTTTTACTATTATATGGTAAGTAGTATCTGACATCTTGTCAAGCATACAATATCTATTTGCTGAGTAGGGAGCCCGGGAGCGCCTGGGAGCTTGATATTGCAGAATCTTTTAGAGCATGTCTAGTAGTGCCCTCAAACCCTCAAACCCTCAAAATTAACCGCTTTTTTGCAGATTTGAGGGTCCAAAAGCCAAATACTAAAGCCCCTAAACCCTCGAATCATCAAAAAAATTTCAGGGCCGGAGCCGGGTCGGGCCTCCCAACCTGCACAAACACGGGTTGGAGGCTCCCAACCCCTCCAACCCCGATTCCTCCACCACGCACGCGCGGGAGGGAAGCTTCAGCAACAGCTCCCTCCCGTCCCCCCGTCTCCGCGCCGCCGCCCGCCGCCACCGGCTCGCCCGCGCCGCCGCACGCCTCCCCGCCGCTCCCCAAGCCCCCCCCCCCCCCCCCCCCCCCCCCCGCCGCCGCGGCCGTGCCCCCCGCTTCCCCCGTCTCCGCCGCCGCCTCCCGTGGCCCGAGCCGGCCGGCCCGAGCCCGCCTCGCCGCCGGCCTCGATCTCCTCCGCGCCGCCGCCTCCGAGCTCGCCGCGCCTCCTCCCGCCTCCCCTAGCTCCCCCGAGCCGGTCCCGCCACTCGCCGCCCGCCGCGCCGCCTCCCCGAGCCCCGAGCCGCCGGCCCGAGCTCGCCCCGAGGAGCTCGCCCCCGAGGAGCTCCCCCGAGCGCCCGCGCCCCCTCCCGACTCCGCCGCCAGCGCCCGCGCCCCCTCCCGCCTCCCCTAGCTCCCCCGAGGCCGCCGCCAGCGCCCGCGCTCGCCGCCGGCCCGAGTCCGCCCCGCCCCCGAGCTCGGTGAGCAAAAATGCTCTTTTTTGTTTCTAATTTTTCCTCTTTTATTCATAGCAAGCACTCAAATTATTTTGTTTGTGTGGCTTTGTGTAGATGGAGATGACCGACGACTCCATGTCCGATGACTCCGGTTGGTCATCGTCGGATGATTCGGATATTGACGAGTTGCTCCAAGACGATGACGTCGAGATGATGGGCCTCGTCCTCGACGTGCAAGAGTTTGAGAACCGCGCGAAGCTAATGGATCAAAGGAGAACTTCGCCAAGGTACCGACATACCCACCTCGCCTCTTTCGGAGAAGGTATCGAATGCGTCGTAGTTTGTTTGTGAAGATTGTCAACGACTGTGAGGCCGCCTCAAATTACTTCAAGCGTCGTAGATCCGCCGCCGGTGTCATGGGGTTTAGTGCCTACCAAAAGATATCGGCCGCAATGCGGGTGCTCGCCTATGGCATACCCGCGGACTATACCGACGAGTATCTTCGCATTGGGCAAGATACAACCACGGAGTCCGTCCGTAGGTTTGCAAAGTTGGTCATCCGGTTGTATGGTGATGTGTATCTCCGGGCACCCAACGAGGAAGATACAAAGAGGTTGATGGAGATGAATGCAAAAAGGGGATGGCCGGGGATGCTTGGTAGTCTTGATTGCATGCATTGGACATGGAAGAATTGCCCCAAATCATGGCATGGAATGTATTGTGGCAAAAGCAAGGATGCTACCATTGTGCTTGAGGCCGTGGCATCGGAGGACACATGGATTTGGCATGCATTTTTTGGTTTGCCGGGCACTCTCAATGATATCAATGTGCTCAATAGGTCTCCTTTGTTTGCAAGATTAGTTTCTGGGGATGCTCCAACTTGCAACTACAAGGTCATGGACCATGAGTACTCCATGGGATACTATCTCACCGATGGCATTTATCCCGAGTGGGCAACTCTTGTGAAGTCCATCAAGGAGAAGAATGGGGTGCCTTTAACCAAAAAAGAAGCTAATTTCGCCAAGGCACAAGAGGCAGCCCGCAAGGATATTGAGAGAGCTTTCGGTATTTTGCAAGCTAGGTTTGCCATAGTCCGAGGTCCAGCTCGGTTTTGGGACAAGCAAACATTGGTGAACATCATGAAATGTTGTGTGATTCTACACAACATGATCCTAGAGGATGAGAGGGGGTTAAACCTCCCTTGTTTCTATGACAATGTTGGTACCCGTGTGCAACCGGAAAGGAACCCAAATCGCGTAGAAGCTTTTCTTGAAGCACATCGTGCGATTGAGAGTTCAAGCACTCATTGTCAACTCCGGGATGATCTTGTGGAGCACCATTGGCGGTTGGATGGGCGGCGCCAAACCGGCCCATGATTTATCTTTGTTTTACTTTGCTATGTCCTATTTGATTCGAACAAATTCCAAAAACTTTGTTGTAATAATTCGAATGATTCTTATGTGCTTCATATTACTATTTGGTGTTGTAATAAATAACTAGAATGATTATTGTTTGCATGAGACATATTTGATATGGTGATAATTGTGATATGTGCAATGATGTACAGTTTGAGGGTTTGAGGGTTTGAAGGTTGAGGCAAAGACTAGAACCCTCAAACCCTCAAATTTTGAGGGTTTGAGGGTACTAGTCTTTGCCTCAGTTTTTCAACCCTCAAAAGTGCAAAAAACTGCCCATTTTCGGCCCTCAAACCGGTTTGAGGGTTTGAGGGTTTAGGGGTACTACTAGACATGCTCTTAAGCGCTAGGCTCGGTTAGTACTGATACCGATACCTGTGATGCAAAGTTAAGGACATCATGTTAAATCAGCAGCCCGTTGTGTTTTTGTTTTTGTGCTGGTTTGGACATGTCGTGTCCCGAAGCTTTTAGGATATTCACTTTTGCTATGCTGGCATAACTATCTAACTATCTGTATTATGTAGTATTAGCATTAGCACCATGGGTACTATATGATCAATGCAAGCAAGTGTAGTTCTGGAGTATGCCTTCTGCAAACTTTCAGTGCGTACTTTAATTACTCGAGTGATCAGTGATGTCCTTTCTTTACCTGAGATTAGTGATATCCTTTTTTTACATGAGATCAGTAATGTCCTTTTTATAACATGAGATTAGTCATGTGGAAAAAACACAAACCAGGTTTTATTTTTCTGGACTTGCGCGAACAGGGAATAGTTTGGTGGCTGGTAAGCTAATGGGTCATATCCTAAATACACTCTGTTTTTTCTTGAAACGTTAATTTGGAAATATAAAAAAATGAAGCGCTATTTTGTTCATCAACTGCTAATTCGAAAGCCATCAAACAAGTAATATTCCAGACAAAGAAAACCTGGAAACATGGTTGTTAGGGGGCGTTATTAGGATGTAACCCTGGTTCTGAACGTTGTAATGATGTTTCTATTTTTGAGCTCGAGAATCACAATTTTCTACTGACCTGCGTGTTCCAGAGTACTCCCTACGAATGGTTCAGACCATTTTTTCTCGGACCCGTACGTATTGACTGATGGTTATGCATTCGGTTCTGAAATTCCCGTCGATTAGGCTTGACATATGAATACTTCAGGCTTCAGGCGTAGGTATTGTGTGGCGTTTCCGAATGTTGTGGTATCTTCTTGCTGTGTTGGGCTCAGCTGCTACCGGCAGATGAGGTGCTGTCGAGTATGTTTCTGATAACTCAGATGGAAGTTAAGGATGTAGCTCTCTGTAGTCTCAACTACTAGATGATCGATGCAAGCTCCGGTGATCTGAGTGCTTATGTTGTCATGGTAATCAGAAATTCAGAATACAACGATGAAGCTTTTGGTCTTTAGAAAAGGTTCTAATGGTCTTTTTCGAGGAACAATGTGTTATAATCATCTTTTGCGAGAGAAGAAACAACTCCATAATTCAGAAATATGATCAGCTGTCGTATCAATGTCATGGTTGAGATGGAAGCATGATATATTGATAACAATAGATTGGCTTTTGATAATTCGTCCCCGCGATATCTATGTCGAGCAGTCGCCCCACCCATGTCTTGGCTAATTGCAGAACTTTCTGAGCATGATCACCCTGCCCAGAAATATGTGACCAAAATTCTACAAATATAGCTCAAAAGTAAGTAAAGACTGCTGCAACAACATCCATCATAAAATCAACTGGGCAACAAAACACAAGCCAGCAAACAGAACATCACGAGAGCGTGCAGTGCCAGGAGTACGCAACATAACTGCTGTTGAGAGCTCTAGCTCCAAGAGCTTGCCCGTGGAACACTATGCAAAGTGCTATTTGGATCTCTCGAAACAGGATTTCGTCCCGCTATATTAATATAGCAACCACCCGATACAAGATTGAATCCACCGCTGGGGCAAACAGCACAGGCAAGACCAAAAGAAAAGAAAGAGAAAAAGGGAAAGAAAACAAATCCGACACTGGCGGATCAACGAAAACGAAAAAGACTCGCCACCGCTGCGTCCTCCGGAGCATTCCCATCACGATCCTAGCACTCCGAATCGCCGCGTACCAAGCAGCACCCCCAAGAAGGAAAGCGACGGCGACGATGCTACTGCCCGGACTGGTCCTAGGGTTTGCCCGGTACGCTACAGGTAGTGGGGAAGAGGTACACCCGATGCCCTTCAGGAAGGATCGGCAACACTCACAAGCGTCACCGCGTTGGATTTCTCCTGACCCCCAAAAAAACACATCTCCGGGCAATCCGTAGCGCTCCACCAATCTTGTCATCCACCAACGCACGCCACCAAGGCCTTGTACTCACCTTCGTCGTCTCACCATGGCAAACGTAGCAAGGTCGGCTAACCCGAGACAAAGCAACCGTAGACAAGGTCCGGCAGTATGACAACCACGCGGGAGAGAACATACTCCACCGCCTATGGCGGTAGCCGACCGGACCCAACGACGAGAGCACACCGGGCCATTGTAGCCGGAGGGCGGCAGCAACACAGCCACCTGGAGGACGTCCTCCACCGCCACCTGCGGGTGCCGACCGGACACGACAGACGGGACACACCAGGCCGGGAAGGCCCGGACGAGCCTCGGGGGGGCTCATAAAGTCCCAACCGCCATGTTGCTGCACATAGGCCGCGGCCGCTACCCTCTTGATCGGCCCATAGTCCCGCCGGAGCCAGACAGCCCCGCAAAGCTCCCGCCGCCACGCTGCAGCAGGGGCGGCGTCATCACTGCCATCTCCGTCACGAGCCGCTCGACCAGCCAGCCGGAGGCAACGAGGTGTAGAACCCGGGCCTGCAGGGCCAGACCACCACCACCGCCGTCCCCGCCACCAACGACAGCGCCACCACTGCATCGGCCACCCGCGCTGCTCCAGGGAGACCCCACCGCCGCGCCGGACCAATCGCCGCCGAGCTGCACCTCCTGGGCCATGGCTGCCCCGCGCCAACCATGTCCAGGAGGGGAAAGGCCGCAGTCCGCCGCCACCAGGGCCGCCCGGCCAAGGGTCGGCGCTGCACCCCGGCGACGGTGGGAGGGAGGAGCGGAGGGAGGTACTGGGGGTGGGAGGAAGGGGGCGCGGCCCGGCTGCCGTGGGGGCGGCGCGGGTCGTGAGAGGGAAGAGAGGGTGGGGCAAAATCGTGATCTTTCTTTCTTTTCTTCAAGTCTTGAGAATATACGGTGAATTTCATCTTAACTGAGTTGACTGTTTGGGTTAAGGAAAATATGAACTTTCCTTTGTCATGGAGAAAATGGTTAGGATTCTTTTTTATTGTAGGGGCGTATGATGTTGTTATCGTGGCCGCTATTATATTGTTGGTAAGAAAGCTTGTATATCGTGACCGTTATTATATATACCACACAACCACATGCTTAGAGAGGCATTATTGTTTTTTTGTCATATATACAACTCAAAAATTAATCTCAAACGTCATAAGCCGAAAAGAACTGGACAACAATTTTTTCGAGGCTTATTCCCACTACAGTCTCTCTAAACCGTTTCTACACAAGACTAAGCAGGAAAGTATTGACCCTGATCACCTCGCCCCGGAGCGTCGGGTTTTATCTAGAGCTGTTGACAAACTGAACGTTGCAGTGCAGCTTAGTTCATTTCTCCTATGGGAGTGTCATGTAATTTGTTTTGATGTGTTAGATACACGTTGCATCTGCTTATATCAGCAATTTTTATTACTCCCTTTTGTTGCTAAAAGAATTAACAACTTCTTTTTGAGCGATTTTGTAAACTACTTTTATGTTTTTTTTTTTTGGCTTGAGAGTACGGACTACGGAGTACCGGTGTAGCTTAGAGCAACTCCAGCCGCCCCCCCCCCCCCCCCCCACACGAGGCCCCCCGGGACCGCTTTTTGGACGTCGGCGGGCGATTTTTCTCCCAGTCGCGCCCCCAGGGTCTCGTTTTTCGCCAGATTTGGCCCAAAAGTTATCCGGCGTACCCAGGCCGAACCCAGCGCGCTGGGTTCGGCCTGGGGGCGCCGGCACAAGGGAAAAGCCGCGCGGGCCAGCCCTGTCGGCGAGACAATTGTTATTCCCGCTGTTTTTGTTTCGCTTCCCTCCATTTCTCCTTCTCCATATCCCGTAGCTCCCGCCGTTTCCCGCGGAAATCACCTCCCATGGCGCCCAAGAAATTCAACAACCCACGAGCCGCCGGCGAAGAACCACCGGCGAAGAGGGCGGGGGCGACCTCCGGCGGGAGGGGTAGGGGGAGGGGGAGGGGGCGGCCGGACGGCTTGAGCAACACCGAGTGGGCGAATGAAGTCGAACGAAGGAAGACGGTCACCGCCGACCGCAAGGCAAGGGACGAGAGGAAGAAGGCCAAGGAGGCGGAGGAGGCCAAGGAGACACGACGAGCGGCGGCGGTGGCGGCCGGGAAACCGTGCTTTCCTGCGCTGTCGCCACTGTATGCGCCGCACGGCCTCTATTTGCCGCCCGGCGCTTGGGGAACCCAAGGAAGCCAAGGAGGAAGCCAAGCAAGCGTGGCGTCACCGTCACCGTCGGCCATCTCGCCGTTGCCCACCGCCTTCTCGCCGGCGTCGCTAGCCACACCCCACTGGAGGGGGGACACGCTGGACTACGGAGACGGCAACTCGCACGGCGGATTCAACCCCAACATAGCGTTCCGCGGCCCTTCCGCACTCAGCGCCGGCACTGGGGGCTCGCCGGCCATGCCATACCGTGGCCCTCTGTTCCACCCTCCGGTCGAGTTCGATGGTACCCGCAGCGTGCTCGGCCAAATGCCCGAATCGCAGGAGTCACAGGACGCATGCATGGACGACATCATCGCGTCTGGCTCAGCGGCTGCGGCGGCGTCATACCCCCGGGGAGAAGAAGAGGACGACTTTGCCGGGGGAGACTTCGCTGGGGATGAGTTCGCCGGGGAGGAGGAAGAATACGGCGAGTACGAGGAGGAGGAAGAACAACCCGTCGCCACGGAGAAGGGAAAGAAGAAGAAGAAGAAGAAGAAGAAGAAGAAGAAGAAGAAGGCCGCCGCCGACAAAGCCGAGTCTCGCATCAAATGGTCCGCCAAGGAAGACGAGTGTCTCGCCAAAGCATGGAAGACGGTGAGCATTGACCCAATCACGGGCGCAAATCAGAACTCGGAGAACTATTGGGCGAGGGTGAAGAGATCGTTCAACGAGCGCAAGCTTTGCGACCCCGAGTTCAAAGGATTTTACATGGCGCGCGGCGAGAAAGCGATGGCGAACCACTGGGTGATCATCTAGGCGGCCTGCAGCAAATGGCACGGGATCGTCGAGGAGGTCATAGCTCGCCCGGAGAGCGGCGCCGACGTCGAGCGACAGGTAAACCCCGACTCGGTCGCCCATGGCCTGTTCGTTTCTTCTTCGGCTGACATTTCCTTTTGTTGCGCGCCGGTAGATGGTCCGGATGTTCGAGATGTACCGGCAGGACAGCAAAGGCGCCGAGTTCAAATTCCTCCATGTCTTCTCCAGGATCGAGAAGTGCGAGAAGTGGGCGGAGGTTCGTCTGAACCTCGGCAAGGGGAAAGAACCTTTCAACCCCGACGCGCCGGGATCGGGAGCCTCGGATGGACGTCCAGAAGGGAACAAGAAGGCGAAGGCGGCGAGGGCGAGTACACCGGCGACAGAAAGGCTGCACACGTCGATCGAGAAGTGCATTGCCGACGCCAAGACCCACGCCGTCAAGAGGGAGGAGAAGTGCGAGGCGAGGTGGTTGCAGATGATGGAGAAACAAGACGTGAAGATCGAGCTCCTCAAGACCAAGGTCGCGGCCAAAAAGAGGAACACCGATCTGGCGTTCCTCATGAGCGCCGACCCGGCGACGATCATGGACGGCAAGGTCAAGGCGTGGTACATGAGCCAGCGCGACCTCATCCTGAACGAGATACCAGCGCCGATCCCGACCCCGACTCCACCACCGACCCCGACCCCGACTCCACCCCCGACGATGACCCCGACTCCGCCAACGGAAGGCTCCACCACGAAAACGACGCCGAGCACCAGTACTACCCCGGCATCGTCGCCGCCGATCGCTGCGCCATCGACCGACCCCTCCTACGTGGTGCAAGTGGAGGACGACGAGCCGGCATCGTCGCCGCAGATCACTGTGCCATCGACTGACTCCGTTGTGGTGCAAGTGGAGGACGACGAGCCAGCAATTTGAGGTCGACGTCGTCGATTTGGCCGCTTTTGATCGCCGAATTATGTTTTCTTTTCTAAAACTATGCAAACTTGACCGCCGAATTGTGGCTGCATCACCGGACTTACGATCGCCGATATGTAGAGGGAACATGTCGATTCAAAAAAAAGTGTTTTGGGGGACCGAAAGCTGAGGAACGGGTGGGAACCGAGGCCTCCCAACGTTTGGGGGCGCCGGCAAACAAGCTAAAAAGCCTTCGCCGGATAGCCATGGAGGGGCCAACGGCTGGAGTTGCTCTTATAGGTCGGATCACTCGATAGTGTGGCCCAAGCCCATACACGCGCCTCCTGTGTGGGTAGCCGGACAAGAACATCTCTGTGCTCAAGGGTTCCCCTGCGAGCGGCGGCGCCCCGAGTGTAGGCGACTTGCAGCGCCAGGGCAAAGGAGGCGGACACACGGCGTTACGGCGGAGGTCCGTGGACGGTTGCCGGGAGGTCGGAGGAACGGCCGGCGGCGCCTCAGCACCAATCGCCACCACCAGCAGGCCAAACCGCCTCCACCATCGGCAGCTGTCGAGCCAGTGAGTGCCATCTTGTTCTCTTGTTCGATTCACCGGGTTAAATCATTCGGAAGCTTGTGAAGCACTGTCTGATTTGTGATGATTTCGTCTGCTTAACTCATTTTTTGTGATAATTGTTCAGTGAGCAAGCGAGCCAAGATGGGAGAGCCGGAGGCGCGGCCCGCCATTGTAGGCTCTTTTGTCTTCCAGTTCAGATTTGACTATGAGCAAAGCAAGCAGCTTTCCATCGGGGAGACCGTCCACTCCGACGTCGTCTCGGCCGGCGGACACCTCTGGAGGGTTGAGTTTACCCCTCACGACAACGAGGGTATTACTATCTACCTCAGGCACATGAGCAAATCAAGAAGTGCCAGGGCCATCTTCCAGGCCTTCGTGATGGGTAGGTATGGCAAGCCGTCTACACCGGCTATAGAATGGTTATGTGAAACCTTTGGAATCCGTGGAAATAAAATGAGCCTCGCGGCCAGTGGATTTTACATACAAGTTCCTGATCTGGAGAAAGAAATCTTAATAGCGAGAAACGTCACATTTGTATGCACCATCATGGTCATCGATGACAGCCCTATTCTGGTGCCACCTTCAGACATTGGAACCCATCTCGGTCGTCTGCTAGATCACACTGAAGGGACAGATGTGTCATTCATCATTGAGGCTGAGAAATTCCCTGCTCACCGAGCAGTGCTTGCTGCCCGCTCACCAGTCTTCAGAGCAGAGCTGTTCGGTTCCATGACCGAGGCTACAATGTCATCCGTCACGCTGCACGACATCACACCTGCAACATTCAAAGCTATGCTTCGGTTCATTTACACGGATGAATTGCCTGCAGAAGATGAGCCTTATGACTCTTCCATTGAGATGTTTCAGAATCTACTCATCGCGTCTGATCGGTATGCACTTGACCGACTAAAGATTATTTGTGCCCAGAAGCTATGGGATAAAGTGTCGGTAGATACAGTTGCAACTATCTTAGCTTGTGCCGAAACCTACAACTGCCAGGAATTGAAGAACAAGTGCATTGACTTCTTTGTGATGGAGGAAAATTTCAAGGAGGCCATGTTCACTGATGGTTATGCTTCGTTGGTTCTGAAATTCCCATCGGTTGTTGCTGAGCTAAAAAAGAGAGTTAAGAGCATGCGTATACTTCAGGCTTCAGGCGTGCAAACATAGCTCTAGTATGGTGTGTTACTATTATATGGTAAGTAGTATCTGACATCTTGTCAAGCATACAATCTCTATTTGCTTAGTAGGGAGCCTGGGAGCTTGGTATTGCCGAATCTTGTTAAGCTTTGGGCTTAGTTGCTAAGAGTACTGATACCGATAAGTGAGGTGAGGTGGTGTGTGCTGTCAGATGACTAAGATGCGAAGTTAAGGACGTCGTGTTAAATTAGCAGCCCATTGTGATTTTGCTTCTGTGCTGGTTTGCCAGCTTTGGACATTTTCTGTGTCCTAAAGCTTTTAGGATGTTTACTTCTGCTATGCTGGTGCATAACTATCTTACTATATTCTGTACTCATAGCTCCATGGGTACTATATGATCGGTGCAAGCAAGTCAGAGATGCCTTATGCAAACGTTCAGTGTGTACTTTAATTACTCGATTCATCTGGTACTTTTTTATTTTTTTTGACCTGGATTCATCTGCTACTAAGATCAGCAATATCATGGCACCTATCATGTGGGAAAAGCACAAATTTGCGCGAAGAGGGAATAGTTGCTGGCTGGTAAACAAAATGGGTGTCCTATCCTAAATACTTAAGTGTTTTTTTTTAAATGATACTTTAGCAATATAAGAAAATGAAGTGATATTTTGTTCATCAAATGAAAATTCGAAAGCCATCGAACAAATAACATTCTAGATAGAGAAAACCTGAGAACACGGTTGTTAGGGTGGTTATTAAGATGTACTCCTTGTTCTGAACATTGCAATGATGTTTCTTTGTTTGAACTCGAGAATCACAATTGTAGGTCGAGAAGAGCAACTCCAGCCGTCCCCCGAGAGCCCCCCAGGACCACTTTTTATACGTAGGCGGGCCATTTACCTCCCGGGTTGCCGGCGAAAGGGAAAAGCCGCGTGGGCCAGGTCTGTTGGCGGGACAAACTTGTTTCCTGCCGTTTTTTCGGTTCCCTCCATTTTTACTTCTCCATATCCTGCAGCTCCCGCCATTTCTCGCCGTGCGTTATTCAGAACCCCCAATGGCCCTGAAAAAATTCAACCTTCCCAGATTGGCCGCCGGCGAAGACGCGCTGCCGCCGCCGCCGAAAAGGAGGGCGATGGGTGCTAGCTTCCCGTGGCCCTTCCGTCTTCAGCGCCGAAGCAAACCTTCCCTACGGCTCGTCGGCCTGCGCAAGTTCGTCGGCGCTGCACCGCGGCGCTCTGTTCCACCCTCTGATGATCCCGCACAGCAGCGCCCGCAGCATGCTCGGCGAAATGCCCTGTGATTCGCAGGCCTACATGGACGACATCATCGCGACCGGTTCAGCTGCGACGGCGTCATACCCACGTACTCGTAGGCCTACATGGAAGAAGAGGTTGAATACCAGCTCGGCGAGGAGAAGGAGGAGGTCGAAGATGCCGAAGAAGAGCCGGTCGTCGCGGGCAAAGGGAAGAAAAAGAAGAAACCGGCCGCCACCAAGGTAGCCGAACCTCGCATCAAGTGGAGCTCCAAAGAAGACGAGTGTCTGGCCGAAGCCTGGAAGACCATGAGCATGGACGCCATCACCGGCGCGAACCAGAATTCGGACAACTATTGGAAAAGGGTGAAGACGGCGTTCGACGAGCGCAAGCTTTGCGATCCCGACTTCAACACGATCTACATGGAGCGTGGCGAGAAGGCAATGGCAAACCATTGGGCGATCATCCAAGCAGCCTGCAGCAAATGGCATGGGATCGTCGAGGAGGTCATGGCTCGCCCGGAGAGCGGAGCCAACGCTGAGCGTCAGGTAAGCTCGTTTCCGCCGCGCTGATGTTCTCTTTTGCCATGTTTGGCTGACATTTTTCTTATTGCGCGCCGGCAAATGGTCCGGATGTTCGAGACGTACCGACGGGACAACAAAGACGCCGACTTCAAGTTCCTCCATGTGTTCACGAGGATCGAATCGTGCGAGAAATGAAGAAAGGTTCGCCAGAACCGCGGCAAGGGGAAAGAAGCATACGACCCTGACGCGCCGAGAACGGCAGCCGCGGATGGACGCCCGGATGGAAACAAGAAAACGAAGGCGAACACACCGGCGACCGAAAAGCTGCATTCGGCGCTCGGGCGTTGCATCGCCAACGTAAGACGCACGCCGTCCAGAGTGAGGAGAAGTGCGACGCGAGGTGGTCAGCGCTTATGCAGAAGCAGGACGTCAAGATCAACCTCCTCAAAACTACCGTCAGGGCCAAAAAGAGAAGAGGAACAAGATCAACCTCCTCAAAACTACCGTCGGGGCCAAAAAGAGAAGAGGAACACGGGATCTCGCATTCCTCATGGCCCCAACCCAGCGTCGATGGATTGAATCTCTGGATGCATGAAATATTGATAACAATAGATTGGATTTTTACAAATCTTTCCCCACGATATCTATGTCGAACAGTCGCCCCAACCTTGTCTTACCAATGGACTTAGCTAATTGCAGAACTTTCTGAGAATGACCACCATGCCCAGAAGGCCAGAAATATGCGAACAAATCCTACAAACACAACTCAATATGCGAACAAATCCTACAAACACAACTCAAGAGCAAATCTGCTGCGACAACATGTCCACCATAAAATAAACTGAGAAACATAACACAATCCAGAAAACAAAACAACAACAATGACAGTCATACACACATCAACTGGTACGAATTTACATATGGTGCATTTTGTTTCTTGAGTTCAAAGCATTACAGATATTTGGTTCATGTAGAACAAACTAAAATTCAAAGCAAGGTGTTGCTACTCAGCAGCAACGTTCCGAGTCACCACCAGCACAACAACCCATAGTAACATCCACACATCAACGCCCCAGTCCACCACAAGCCAAAGGAGAGACATACATACTAGCTAATAGGTAACATAGTTGGGCTAGTTCTTCAACATTATTACTGCGTCGGAATGGGCTGCATCTCTGGAGCTGAGGCAGGGGTAGTGTCAGCCGGCGGGGCGAACACCCTTGCGATGCGCTCGGTGGGGACGAGCGGGAGGTAGGTGGCGACAGAGTTGCCACGCTTTGCCCCGTCGATCACAGCAGAGTTGTACTTGGCTGAGAGCTGCGCGGCCGTGGGGAGGACTGCACGGGTCACCGATGGGACAAGCGGGAGCTTGTTCAGGGCAGCCCATGCTTCAGCAGCCTTGCGCTCCGCCACAGGCTCGTAGCGGGTGTAGAGGTCACGAGCCTTTGGCTCAGCGCAAGCGATGGCAGACTTGGCCAGGCCGGTTGCAGTGCCAACTATGCCAGTTTTGTTCACCTCAGCAGCTGCAGAGCGGGCGTAGTTGGGCACCTCCTTCACAGATGGGGGGACACGGCGGTCAAGCTCCTGGACAGACTCATCAACCTGCATTACAAACAAAACATTCAACCATCAGTAACAATTCTGCCAGATACAAAGCATGGAGAGAACATTTAGTGCATCGATGCTGACAAAATCATTTGGAAGTGGCACATAGGCAGTACCCCCAATCGATCAACACTATTCTGAGAATTGGCATGGAAAATGCTATCTAATCAACTGTCATATAGATTGATCTTAGGGGTGCAAGCAGCTTTAATCTCGCATATCCTGCATCCTACTACATGTAACCGCTAGTTTTGCAGCTAATAGAATGGTGATGACAAGTTTAGCAAGTCAGGGGCATCTTGCCTCTAACCAGTTGAATTAATAAATTTCGTTCGAAGATGCTGGCCCGTTGCACTTAAACGAACTCATTGAAACGCATCATAGTCAATCCTATTTTACTAGCTTGCCAGATGGGATGCAAGCGAACATCTTAAACATCACGACAGAAATGATCTCAATCACTGCCTACTGCCAACTTCTGTTTTGCCGAAGCATTGCCTAGTGCCAACAGGTGCTACATGGCGAGCCTACAGATTTAGCACCAAACAGATTGATGCCGACAACCAATTATATCCTCATATATGCTAATCCATCTGTAGCAAATGAGGATGAAACACCTTAGTTCCTAGGCAGAGATGAAGAGGATGAACTGACCAACTGTAACATTAGACAGAGCTAGCCCCAATTTTGCATCCCATTAATAATTGTGCCGACAGTAAGGAGCCCAGAACAACAAACTAGGGACGATTTTTTTTAACATTAGATCCAGGTAAAACAGCGGCTAAGAGAATTAAGTTCGCTCCATGGCGTTTCCCGTGTCCGTTCTCACCTTGCGGTCGAGGAACTTGAGCACGTCGAGCGGCACGAGGTGGAAGCGGTCGTAGACGGGCCCGACGACGGCCCTGACGGTGCCCTCGACGTGGTCGACGCCCGGGCGGAGCGGCCCGGCGCCCTGCTTGGCGTAGGCGTAGGCCGCGGCCGCCAGCAGCAGCGCCTGCGCGGCCGCCTGCTGCACGAACTCGAGGTACCTGAGCCTCGCCTCCTCCTCCTCCGGCGTCCTCTCCACCGTCACCTCCTCCTCCTGCAACAAACCAAAACAGCAGATCAGCAAACGCATCAAAAGAAGAAAGGCACGAGATCGGAGAGAGTCTTCGGTGGGGCGAGATGAGATCCCCTTACCTGGGTGGGGTGGGTGCTGATCGGGGCGGCGGCGTCGGTGCCGGCTGTCTGCGCCATCTCTGCTGCTGCTGCTGCTCTTCCGCGGGGGGATCGGGTCGACTGGTCTTCGGCGGATTCAACGAGAAGAAGAAACTTGTGGAATCGGGTGGGATTGCTTGTCGATTTGATTTCGCTTCTAGGGTTTTGAGGATTTGGTGGGGTGGGGAATCGGATCTCTTATAGGCAAGGAAGAGACTGCCAACCGATCGGACGCGTTTGTTTTTTTCCTTCGGTGTTAAGGAATTTTCGCTTCGTCGAGGAGGCGCCTGTCCGTTTCGCGTCCGTGCCGTGGCGGGGCTTCCAGAAGGGTGTGCCGTTAGCCCGTCCCGTCGCTGACGGTGGGGCCGGCTATCTCGGGCCCACATGTCGGTGGGTGGTGACGCGGAGGAGGCGACCTTCGGGGTGGGGCGATGTGACGTGCTCGGGGCGGTTTTGCGTTCACGCCGGACGGGTGAACGCCGTCGGCTGTTTCCTTTTCCGATTTGTTTTATTCGGAAAATAGTTTTCAGTGGGAAGGAGAAGAAGCTGGAAGTCTCGAGACGAGATCCAGAGAGGCCTCTGCCTGCGGTTTTGTGTTGGACCCCCCAGCAGAATTTATTTTTACACGATAGAGACGCGTAGCCTTGTGCCGACCACAGAACCAACTCCTGCACTTGAATTTTCTTAATACGCATAGCCTAAGTTAGTCAGTAAATTCAGCATCTAGTATGATCTATCCCTTCTATCTATCACTTAATATTTATAATCTGGTAGTGGAGCTGGTCCGTTTATATTTATCTTATCGACGGCACCTGCTCCTGCTGATGCTATTCATGGAGACTGACCAGTGAGTGGAGATACGCTCCTGGGCGGTCAATAGTTAGACGGTATAGGAATTTCTCATCGTCAGAGCAAGTTCCAGTTGACACGCCTCGTGGAGGTTCCAGGCTAAGGCTTCAACTTACCCCCAACAAAAGGTTTCAGCATAGCGTGATCTCATACAGGTTTCAACATATTCCACACAACTTTCAACTAGGACCTAGCTTCTAGTAAGAGCAAGTCCAGCAGCTCCCCAATAAAAACTCCCCTATGTCTTCATGTAGGGGACTCCCCCAATAAGATTTCTTCTCTATATTCTTTTCATCTCCAGCAGTTCTCCAATAATCTTCCTACTTCATAATATTTTGCAACTAATTTCATAACGGTTATTTCGATAGGTGACATAGTTCAAAACAAAAGCAACAATTTAGTCAACACAAATATAGCGGGATTGCGTTTTGGCTCATGGGTGCAGCTGCACCCGCTGGGGTAAAACATTTTTAATTTTTTTTCAAAGTGTCAAAAAATTCCAAAAAAGTTCGGATATGCATCAATATTTTTTGTGTTAGCACAAAAAATTTCGCTGTGAAAAGACATTTTTGTGACCTGTGCAAAAAAGACGCCTTTTGTAGCGTCCCGGATTTATCTTTTTTGCACAGGTCGCAAAAAATGTCTTTTCACCGTGAATTTTTTTGTGCTAACATGAAATATGTTGAAGTATGTCCAGATTTATTTTTGAAATTTTTTGACATTTGAAAAATAGTTTTTTGGGTCATGGGTGCAGCTGCACCCATGACCCGAAATGGATTTCCGTTCCGTACTAGTATAGATAGCACTAGCAAAATTGCAACAAAGTAACAACACTAAGCCGCAAGCAGTATCAAAATTGCAGCAAAGTGGAGGGGAGAAAAAATTGGAACTAATTATCAGATTGATTATTGTTTTAGAGAAGGGGAGGAAAATTGGTGAGTATTTATCACATTGATTGTCGTTTCAGTATTAACCATGACATATAGAGGACCCCGATTATACGGGGGACGTTTAGGAGCATGTTTTTTTTCTCTCTCTCTCCCTATTTTCCGTATAGAGAACGTTATAGGGGCAGTGCTGGACTTGCTCTAACAGTCAATAAGTCGTCCGAGAAAAGTAGCAGAAGACCATAATGATCAACATGAGGGTATGATGCAACTTACAAGGATCATATATGGATCCAATAGAACTATTCGTATTGGGATCAATACAGGGTTTGCGTCCTTTATTTGTCAGGACCACAATATCAGCATAAAGCATGTTCGTGCTAACATTCTGATACTCAAGAAAACTGCAGAACAATAGTCTGTACAATGGAGATACTACGCATGCTTGATTGCTTGTGGGCTGTGGATGAAATTAGTATACAAACCTGTTGATGGATCTCCAAGTAGAACTGGTTAAATAGTTAGCACTGAGAACCATTTGTGGTCAAAGATGGCTTCAGAATTCTGCACATCATGCATGGCGAGTAGATGATGAGACTTTCCAGCAGGATCAAAGACCGTCCTGCTGCAGATTACCAGCGAGCATGATTGTATTCTACAGCAAGCACTGTTTCTTACAAAGATCCAGCAATACCATAAGGTTGCACTGTTGCACACACGCCATGCAAAGTACAGTAGATGCTATCACGAGATGCAGAGACATCTGCACCTTTGGACAAAAAGCACACAACAGAATGCCATAAACAAGATGGGAGGGCAGCACCAGTAACAGAAAGATCGGTAGAAGGATCATATAGATCTACCAACATTTATTCGACTATAGTTCTAACATGAATATGACAACAACTCTTCAGCCAAAATTATGATAGGAACATTCTGCAGAGCAGACAAGCAAAAATTGAAACGGATACAGACGACAGTTCAAATAAATTAGGAAAAATAACACCAGACGTTGATGAGGCGAAGTAAATAGATATACTCTTCTTGTGCCAAGCTAATAAGCAAACGATGGCTCGCTGGGCCAGATGCTCCGGTAGATGGAGGCTAACACTGGGACAAGACCCAGCAACGCGATCTGGACCTGCTCTGAGGTGCTTGTCCTGACGGTGATCTGCCCGCTCAGCTTGTTGTTCAGCCCAAGGCGAACCGCCATCTTCGAACCCCTTCCAATCGAGAACTGGGATTGCAGGTTAGCTCCCAGGGCAAGGTCGCGGCGCCACTTCATGAGGGACAGGCCCAAGGTTGACAAGGACTGGCCAATTGGATAATCTTTGTCCTTCAAGCGCATCTCCAAGTTAGCTCCATAAGCAGTATCCCCTTGAGCTCGCATTGCTCCTGTGCTTGCCACTAATGCCAGCCTCTTACCAACAGAGAGCTGGTCCTCAACCTTCAGCCCAGTTGCCACAATGTCACCCAAGAAAGTCACAGAGAATCCTCCAGTAGTCTTGTTCTTCTTGATACTCTTGAATTTGGTCTCACCACGGAAAATATACGCAAGCTGCCGCCCAACAGTCTGGATGTCAAAACCGGCAAGAGACGACGCATCCTCCCCATGCTTTGCTGAGATGGATGAATCTAAATGGATGCTAAATTCCTTTTTGTCCTTGGTAACCTGAACTGCCACAGTACCTGGGAACTTGCTAAGGAGAGCGAGCGACTCTTCGACACTTACTCCATCATAACCGCAGTCATGATCCCACCCATGCGCATCAAGAACAGGCCTTGCAAGGACAGTAGAAGTTGGTTCCAGAAATCGGTACCTGTATGTCGGATTGTCACAATCAAATGAAGGAGGCAGCACCATGTCAGGTAAGGGGACTGAAACATTTTCTGGGGGAGGATCCTGATCGTTTTCTCCTGCGATACTAGGATACCCATAAGCATCCATATCAGACTTGCCCCTCTTCTTCATCTCCTTCAACCGGCGGAGCTCGTCCTTCCACTGTTTCTTCTGCAGAAGCTTGACCCTGTAGTCGTACTCGTCAAAGTATGCATTCTTCTGCTCTTTTGTGAGCCTTCCAAGCTGATTTTTGGTCAAAGGCTTGAAGGGAGGAAGCTGATCATATTCCTCTTCATCTTCATCTTGTTCTATATCAGAATACTCGTCCAAATCAATATCAGAATCTCCTTCATTACCACCCTGGTCAGGGGAAAGTTTCGGGTGAGCTCTCGACTGCAACAGGGAGGATAGCAGGAAAGGAAGCGGCGGGGAGCGGAAGCGGAACCCAAAAAGCTTCCCAGGATTGGGATCCTGAAGCTTCAAAAGTGAGTTGGCTTCTGATAATATCTTTGAAGAGTAGCACAAGAGCAGCATCTGATGCCTCCAACTTTGGCCATTTGGAAGCACTTTCTGACCATCACGGTTCTTCCGGCAAGAAGGATGGTTCTCAACTAGGGCTACTGGGTTCATCAGCCGCATATCACCTGCAGCCTGCCTGATGGATTGCTGGATGATGTGGGATCGCTGCGCCATTAATACCTCATATGTCATAGGGGCACCATTGAGGCCTTCAGGAGGAGCAGAAGCAGCATGGGTCAGAGCAACAATAGCATTGAACCATATGGAAGAGCCCAGAACAGCAGTGATGGTTTTTAGAAGAGGCAGGTCATTGAGATCTCGGCTCAGACTATCAAGACGGTCCACGTATAGAACGATATCTGGGGGACATCTCTTGGTATATTTCTTGACGGAAGCGAGAATTTTTCTGTTGTTTCCTTGGTCCATCACATTGGCCCGAAGGCCCGGTGTATCGATGATACGTATCTTGACACCATCGACATTACCGACAATTTCCCGTACACTGGTGGTGGCTGCACCAAAAGCATCGGTTTTGGACTTCACTTCACCAAAAATAGAATTTATAGTTGAACTTTTGCCAACCCCAATCTTTCCTAAGACAAGTATGTTGCATGAGAAGCTCAAATCCTCTGTTCCCTCTGCTTCAAGCTGTATGGCTTTCTTCCGTGCATTCTCAAGGCTGAAAGCTCTGTTTGTTTGCCTTCCATGTCGGATACCCTCAGCAAGGCTCAGACGGTACAGCACTTGTGCTGCTACTGTTTCTTCAGGGGTCGCCCCCAGTTTATACACAAGGCGCAGAAACTTTACCCGGATCAACTCAACCTTGTCATGCAATTTCTTCTCTTCCTCTGTCATTTCGTCATTAGGTTCAGCAGTCACTGCCAGTTCAGAGGGGCTGAAGAGGTTTGACCGGGCAGGTTGTCGGGGGGCAGTTGGCCTCAAAGATGGGGCTGAAGAGCCCAGACCAGCAGGTCTATCCATGGAAAAAATTCTAGATCCATCTTGCGAAGAAACTGTGATGTTCCCATCAGGGGATGCACCAGTAGCAGCTTTAAGCAGGGCGGCTAAGGCAGCAGAATCGAACCCCTTCTCATCATCATCCTCATTATCGTCGTCATCCTCATCATCCTCAGAATCATCAAGCACAATCTGCCCATCCATGCTATTAGTGTACTCTCTTGAACTGCTCAAGCCAGACACGGGACTATCACCGGAGGATCCTTCCCCAAGCTCCTTCATGATCTGCTTCGCAGCTTCAGAATTCTCAATGATTGCAACTCGTGCAGGACTCCTGTCAAAGCTCCCCTCATCATCGTCCTCATCACCCTCATTACCACTGCCATCTTCATCATCAGCTGCAGCTATTACTATCTCGTCATCAACAGCCTCTACTTGACGGTCAGAAACATCTGGAGCACCTTCATTCTCCTCACCACCTCTGACTTCGTCATCAGTAGCTGCAGCTACAGTTTTCTGATCATCAGTAGCTGCAGCTACAGTTTTCTGATCATCAGTAGCCGCAGCTACAACTATGTCATCATCACCAGCCTCTTCTTTATGGCCGATAATCTCTGCAGCATGCTCATTCTCCGCAACAGCATTGTTTTCCCCGATTGGTTCTGGAGCCAACTCTCGGGACAGGATAGCATCAGTGCCGCCAGCAACAACACTCTCGACCTCTGTCGGCTTCTGAACACTAACATCTTGTACAGTTCCACTAGCAACCACCTGGCCCTCAGCATTTTCGGCATTCTCCGAGATTCCCAAGTCACTGTCGTCAATAACCTGGTTTGGATCATTTGAATGTTTATATCCCCATTGATGTCCCTATAATCAAAATAATTAAATTTGGCACACCCACTTACCACATGGCTTGCATCGCCTTTTAGCTCGGGCTTTGCCGCCTCATCTTCCACATCAGCCTGGTTCCCCAAGCTACTGCTGTCAATAACCTGCTTTGGATCATGTGATTTGTTTAAATCCCAGCTAGTCGCAACACCAGTAGCAACAGAATTAGATTGAACATGCCCACTCACCACTGGACTTGCATCATTCTCTGGCTCAGGCTCTGCCGCCTTGCCTTCCACATTAGCATGGTTCTCCAAACTACTGTCGCCAACAGCCTGCTTCATGGCAATTGAATTGTTCACATCCCTACTAGTGTTAGAAACTACTAGCAACAAAATCATAAAGAACATGGCCACTTACCACTGGACTTGCATTGCTCTCCGGAACAGGCTCTGTCACCTTGTCTTCCACATTAGTATGGTTCTCCAAGCTGCCGTTGACGATAACCTGCTTGAGCCATTTGAATTGTTTATATCCCAACTAGTACCAACTCTATGAGCAACAGAACTAGATTGAGCATGCCTACTTACCACTGGATTCACATCGCTCTCGGGCTCAGGCTTCACGGCCCTGTCTTCGACAATAGCATGGTTCTCCATCGCTATAATCTGGTTTAGGTCGATTGAATTGTTCATATCCCCACTACTATCAATACTATCAGCAAACAAAAAAAATGATTGAAGATGCCTGCTTACCACTGGGTTTGCATCGGTCTCTGGCTCCGGCTTTGCCGCCTTGTGTTCGACATCATCATCCTTCTCCAATGATGCTTCTGGAGCTTCTTCACCTCCCACCGCCACCGTCTCAACAGGTGCTTCAGTCTCGCCACCCAATTTGCCATTAGATTCAGCCACAGGAGCCACCTTATCCTCTGGTTCTGCCGCCTCGGTGCTCTGGGTGGAATCAGCCACCTCTTTCCCGCTGCCAAATTCACCATCATCTTTGCCACCAGCGGCCACCTCTGCACCCTTCTCCACCTCGGGCTTCTCCACGGCCAATTCAGCATCAGCTGCCACCTTGCCGACATCGTCCACCCCCAGAGTCGCGCTTTCCTCCGGTTCATCGGCCAATTCACCCTTATCCTCGACAACCGAGGCATCGGGGGAAGGCAGGGTAGCATCCCCCTCGACCAATTCGCCCTTGTTGGACTCCACAGGCACGGGCGCCTGCGTCAACGAAGCAGCCTTCACATCTTCGACCGCGGATTCCTGGGCCCCTGACTCCTTGGCCGCCGGCGCCGCCGCCTCCACCTCCCCCTCGCTTTCATCTTTCTCATCTCCTGCCGCTGCCTCCACCTCCTCACGGTCCTCCGCCCCGACCACCCCGTTGTTGACCTCCGAACCACGGGAGCTCCGCTCCTTCCCCTCAAATCTCACCTCTTCGCCATCACCTACTCCGCCCACCTCCGCCGCCGCCTCGACTCGCTTGTTCCCCTCCGCCGCCGCAACCTCGGCCACATCAGCCGCCGGAGGCCGCTCGTCGGAAACGGGCGCGACTGGGGCGTCGGTCGTCGCCATGCTGCCGCCTCCTGCTCCGCCCACAAGCAAAGCAGCGGTAGCAGCGGCCGGATTCCGTCGTCGGAGGAGGAGATTGAGAGGGGAGCGGAGGAGAGGATAAGGTGAGGGTTTTAGGTTAGGCTCCTCTTATTTTATCTCGCGAGTATATATAGTTCAATTCGATTTGGGTTTGGACCTGGCGTGTAATTCTGGGACGAGACCGCAGCCATCCAGGTGCTACGGGTGAGATGAGGAAGGAAGCAATGGGCAAACTCGGGAGATGGTGATAAGGTGATTTTTTTTTTTGAATTAATTGGGCAATGGGGTAGCTTATAACCTAGAAAAAAAACCTAAACAAAGATAAATATATAAACAGATCATAAGACTCAAAATTTTCACACAAGCCGCAACCGAACTACTCGTCGTTGCGCCACCATAGCTGTCGACGGGATTGACAATATCAAAAGAAAATCACCAACAAAAATACATGTAAAGAACCCTACAAAATCAAGAATCGTCGCAATAATAGACCATCGTGTACGACAATAGAGTCAACTCTCTGATCTAGACATGCAATCGCGTCAGTATAGTCGGACTAGGCCGACAATATTGCTCGCAAAGACTCGAAAGAAGAGGTTGTTGAAGATGACAAGAACGACGACTAACAGATAGGTGCAAGTGGGTCGCCGTCCGGATATACCCTACTGAACAAAAGAGGGTCGAAGGATACCTTAATGTTGACCCAATTGCATCACTAGCAACAAAACCAACTCGTCGTCCATGAAGAATGTTGGGCACAAAAACGTTAAAACTTCTCAGCAAGAGTCGACTTCTATTCGAGACAACACCGTCAACATCGCCACGACATCAGACCCAAACAAAAGAAATACTTCACCATCTGAGAGACGAGAATCATCACCACTTTGCCCCATGGCACCGAAGTGGTGTCTGTAGGTGGAGGGGAGCGGTGATTGGATCTTGCGGTGCAAAGCTAGGGTTCTCTTTTTGAGAGAGCTAAATATTTCATGCGCTTGGTATTCCCTTTTCTATTTTGATTTTGTGTTTCAGATTTTTTTTATTGGGTTAGTTTGCCTTGTAGTTGTGGTAGAATGGTCAACTTCATATAATATTAACAAATATCTTATTGGGTTAGTTGTTTTGTTACCAAGATTTTCCTACAATTGAGTATTTACTTGGGACAATTGTTCAATTGAATGTTGTATCTAGTAGACCAGTATTTTATAATTATGTGGAAGTAAAAAATTTCCCTTTGGCACTAACCCTCTAAAACAAAGTTGATTGGGTAACCCACATGTGGTTGTATGGTTAAAAAGACGGTTGTACCCCAGCCAACTAGGTTTCACGTCATGTGTGTCTCAATAAGGATTTTTTTTATTATGATGTGTCGTTCTTGCATAATGAACCATGTGGTCACTTTTTCAATCATCTCATCTCTTTCCTTCAGCAGACGAATTGTGATTGTGTGGATGCGGTGATGGTGGTGTGCGAATATGTATATGTTGCACTCCATGTCTATGAGAAAACACATAGGGAAGGGGTAACGACCAAATGAAGTTTCATGCAAGGATCTAGAAAAAGGAAATCTTGTCATTTTTATGTATTATACATTTTGAATCTCATATAAACATTTGTTATTTTGGTTAGATTTTGTACTAGAGTGGTCTCTATATATGATTATAGTTTTGTGCTACAATGTTATATTTATGAAAATTATACTTGATTAATTATGAACTAATAAGAAATGCTACATTACACATTAGGGCCTCTTTGATCAGTAGGAGAGGAAAAGTGTAGGCATAGGAAAAACACATGATTAGAATGTCATGCCCACTCCGATCCTATAGGATTTTGTATACACCAAAGTTTGTTTGATTCCATTACAGGAAAAACAAGGAAATTGTAAAAAGTGAATGGTGTGAATGCTAGATTTCCTATGTGAAGTAGTAGAAATGATTCAATAGGAAAATATCATATAGGATCCAATCCTACAAATAAAACGACTAAGATAGGAAAAATTGCTATAGGACCCAATCCTCAAAAAATCTTATGAAATTCCTTTGGTTTGGAGGAGCCCTATAAAGGATAGATGAGGTATACTCAAGTGCCCATGAGTCTCTCCTCCATTGATCTAAATAATGGGAGTGCTAAAAATGAGCAACACCTCTTTCAGTAAAAGAAGGATAATTAGCCTAGAACTTTAACATATGAATTTTCACTTATTTTCATTTTTATGACATATAACACCTTATTTACCTTAGCATGTTTCATTTATATTTATAGGATAATAACAGATAGTTAGGACAATTTCCATGATATTTAAGAGATCTTTTTGCGCCAATACAAATTTGTTAGCACTATATTGAATTTAATAAAAACAACAACAAAAACATTGGTACATATGGATTAAACACATAAATTTTATGCCAACTTCTGTTATAGTCAATAGTAAAAATATGTAAAAAAATATCTTGCAAACTCTGCACTATAAATTACTCATAAATATGTTGTTACTTGAAATTTTTTATGCACCATACAGCATCAGTGCCACTGCTCATACTATGCTTGTCTTTCTTATATGCGTATTTGTTTTCACGTGGAAGATGCCTTTCCGTTGGATCAAGCAAAGCGTCAAGGAAAACAGAAAAGCAGCAACACTAGTTTGCAAGCAAGGGAGTAGCCTCAAAAGTTGTTTCCGTCACAGTAAAAGAAGCCTGACACGAAAGCATCGGCATAGGTATTTTAATAGAGCAAGAGATAGTACATGTTTAACTACTTGAACCGACAGATCATACCAGCCAAGTTCACCCTGCTAATGAATTATTGAGCAAACTTAGGTAATACTACGAAGTACAAATGAAGTCCTGAAGTTAGCTAGGTTCAATGTAGTATATATGCGGAGACTTAGACTATCTTGATATCGCACAAGGTTGAGACTAGTTTTGTTCAGTTTTGACAAACGAGGAAATGCATGGATGTTGGATAATGTATCGGCAGTATTGGATATTGGGTTGATCGCCTTTTTTGTGATGACACTATCTTTAGGTCGTGGATGAACATGGGTGAAGGCAAAACCACATATACATTTGAATACACATGTAAACTCGTTTGGATTGGCCGAGCCTCCTGGTCTCGATCTGAAAATACAAATCGATAGTGTGGCGAAGAATTCACATTTGAGACACCCAGCGTATTTGATTGCCATTAATTTTCCCTAGGTTAATCTCATTTTGATTACCCATGCAATATGGGTAGTGCTGAGCGTCCCCGGGGGATCGGAAGCCTCGATCCCCCGCCTCCCCCTTTCGACACGTGTCCATGGAACCAGTTACGCACGTGAAAAAGCTCCACGAAAGAAAATACCCAGACTCGTAAAAAAAAGCAGTCATCCTCTCTTCCTTGCAACACCGCGCGCCCCCGCAGGTTCGCCGGAGAAGACGCCGCCAGCAGCTTCGCCGGAGAAGACGCTGCCCGTCGCCGGAGAAGACGCCGCCCATCGCCGGAGAAGACGACGTAGCTTCGTCGGAGAAGATGCATAGCTTCGCCGGAGAAGACGCCGCCCGTCGTCGGAGAAGTCCCCGTAGCTTCGCCGGAGAAGACGCCGCCCGTCGATGATGCCATCACCGTCGGCCTCCAGTGGTAGCACCGCCGGACACCAATGGTAGCACTGCGGGACGCCGATGATAGCACGGCCAGCCACCGATGGTAGCACCGCTGGCCTTGGTAGCGTCGTCGTCCTCCCGTGGTAGCACCACCACACATCTACGGTAGCACCACAGGACGCCGATGGTAGCACTCCGGGACGCCGATGACAGCATGGCTGGCCAGCGAAGGCAGCACCGGCGGGCATCGGCCTGCCGTGGTAGCAACGCCACGTACCTACGGTAGCACCGCCGGTCGCCGATGGCAGCACCTCCGCCGACGGTCGGCAGAACCGGCGCCCCACCGCTTGTAGCACCGCCGCTTTTGGTAGCAGCTCCGAAGACCTCTGGTAGCACCGCTGTGGCCGGCTTGTAGCTGCGCCGCGGGCCTTTGGTAGCAAGCTCTGATTCTGCTTATAGCAGCGCCGACGACTATTGGTAGCAGCATGCCGGCCTTAGGTAGCACTGCCGTGGCCGGATTGTACCAGTGTCGCGTGCCTTTGGCAGCAGCGCCGGCGGCCTGTGGTAGCACTGTCGTGCACGGCTTGTAGCACAACGACGCCGTCTATAGCAACCTCCGACGCGGTGCTACACGGGTCGGGCGCGGAGGCAACGAGGAGCTTTGAGTCGGGACCGGCGGAATGTGAGGAGGCGGGAGGAAGAGAGAGGGGCTCCGGCGAGGCCGTGGCTGGGCAAGGTGAGCTCGCCGGCGGAGCACTATGTGCTGGCTGCATCTTTGGAGAAGAAGAATGGCCAGATCGTGGCTACATATGTGGAGAAGAAGAGTGAAAGGAAAAAAAAAAGATAAAAATGAGTGGAGGAGATTGCTCGTAAAGAAAAAACAATCCATGTCACGTAAAAAAAGGACACACGTCATCAGCTGGACCGGGAGGATGGGGTGCGCTGGATCCCCGGGGAACAGTAGGCTTTCCCGTGCAATATTGCATGAGCAGAGCACATACTTTGACATAGCTCTATTTTGTTCCATTTGTAGTTTTTTTGCTGGGCTTCTAACTTTGAGCTTAATAACTCTCTTCCGTTAATCTTGGCAAAAACAATTCAGGCAAAAGTACACATGTAAATTTATACCTACCAATAAGAGCAGGTGCAGTCAAGTTTAAGTTCCGCAGTTGGTTTGCTCTATGTGGGAAGTATTGGTCGGCCGATCGCCCAATTTGGCGAGGTTTGCCCGACCACTGTCTCTACTTGAGATGCTTAAACATTTTTTGTGTGTGGCAATGCCCTTTTCTCATGCGCCATCTGGTTTAGTCCTGTTGGACGACGTGATTAGACCTTTAGGACGTGTTCGGAAGTCCTCCACCTTCCAGCTTCTTCAAACTCCAACGCGAAGCAGTGCCGAACAGACCCAGCTCTGTGAAGGTTGATCCGAGAAGCTAGCTCAATTTTACGTATAAAACTCGGAGCACCACTTTCACGAATCCGCGGATCAGCAAACCACGGAGCAGCCCAAAATTACCAAGATATGCCACCGCCAAGTGAAAAACGCTTCGTTCTCTTCTCCATCCTCGCTCTATTCCTCATTCCCCGTCTCAAGATCCAATCGAACTACGCTGCCTCCCGACGCGGTCTGCATCCTCAACTCCGGCCAGCACACCGGCGCCGCCTCGAGCTTCTCCTCCGTCCACGCCAGCCGTGTGAGAGCTCGCCATATCGATCCTCCTCCTGGCCAACCCGCGACGCTGCTCCTCCTCCTACGTGCGCCACCCCACGGTATGGCGCATCTCCTCCGGCCGCCGCCAACCCCAGCTCGTGCGACCTTCCTCCTCCTCCGCTCTACCAGGAGCCGGCATTCTGTACGCGCGGGACCATCCGAGATCGAGTTCCTCGTCCCCAGCGCAGGTCAACGAAGGCAAAAATCGCGAGAAAAAAAACAGCAGCCTTTTCTAGAGCCGTCCGTACACTGTTCTCCTCCTCAGGCCTGGAATACCAGGCCCAGCTAGCCATAAGCAGGCTTCAACGTGCTCTCATAGCAGTCCGGCCCAAATAAGAAAACGCTACCAGTCCAGCCAGAATGAGAAGCGGTGCCGAACGATCGTTGCTCCACCAAAGACGCTGGAGTCGCACCTTGAAGCTGGATTTCGGGATTTTGAAGAAGCTGGACCGTATCCGAACACGCCCTTACTCTGTCGACCGACCGTGGCCTCCCTTCTTATACCTCGTTTGGATGTTCGCCTTCAGCCTCGGAATTGGGTATTCGCAACATTGTGGCCCGAATATCCCGAATATCGTTGTTTAGATGTGTTTGGCATTCGGGCTGAATATTGAGCCAACCCGCGCGGAGGCAAAATGGCACCCAGCCCAATCCCGAGCTCCACCCCTGGAGATTGGCTCTGTATTCGGAAGCCAGCCCTCCCGTACATGTTCGCTAGCGAGCAGGCAGACACGAGGCGGCCTCCTCCTCGGGTGAAAACCTAGCAGCGCGGCGGCGCAGGTACGTCCCTCCCTCCCGTTCCCGCGGCAGGCGGCCTCCTCATGCACTGCTGCCCCTCCCTACCCGGTGGTTTCTCTCCCGCTCTCCCCGCCGCTGGTTTCCCTCCCTCCCCACCGACTCCCTCCCCGCTGCCTCCCTCACCGCCGCCACTTTCCCTCCCCCAGCCCCTTCCGCCGTCGCTGCTTTCTCTCCCTCTCATCTCAAGATTTTGCAGTGCAGGTTGAAGACAGCCAGGAGGGAGACCCGGCATCCTCGAGCTCGGGATCTCATCCCCACCATCCCGAGCAGGTTGCTGGCTTGCCGCTGCAGGTTCGTTCCTGCAGGAACCGGTGTCCCCTTCCCCTCTAGAATGCTTATTCGAAGTGCTAATTGGTGTACAGATTTTTCAGTATGATTGGCTGAATTTTTTAGGTGTTCTTTTGCTTAGCGTGCTTGTGAAAAATCTTGTTTTTGTGATGTTAAAATTTCTGAAATTATACATTTTCTGTAAATTGTAGTTGCATAATGTCGGAAGAGTTAGACTTGGTTAATTATGTATCTGAAGAAAACAGAAGGAGGAAGAGGAGAAGGATTGTGTTCATGAAATATTACTTTGAATCGACTCTTAGTACACAAAGGGTACCGAGGGACGTAGGGAGCTTTACCGATGATGAGCATAAGCTCTCTCTTTGAAAGTACTTGTTGAAAGATATGTATGATGGGACTGAAATTTCTTGCTATGATCAGCTTCGTCTAACAAAAAGAAATTTTCATGATTTGTGTGCTATGTTGCGTGAGAAGTGTGGTTTGCGGGACAGTGTGTTTGTTGCCGTGGAAGAAAAGGTTGCCATGTTTTTGCTTGTTGTTGGTCATGGTCTGAAAATGAGGTTGTCGCGAGGGCAATACAAGAGGTCCTTAGGGACTATTAGTTCACACTTTTCTGAGGTGTTGAAGGCCATCCTATGTCTCCATAGAGAGTTCATTAAACTGCCAGATCCTACCGTTGAACCTCCCAATGATTATAAATGGAAGATTTGTTGCGTAAAGGAAAGGTCCAAACATAATGTGTAAAATCATCAAGAATAGCAAGATAATACTTAAAACCAGAGACACTTTCTATTGGTGATGTCTAAAGATCACAATGAAGTAATTCAAAAGGAAAAGTACTAGAGGATTGAGAGGAGCTAAAGGGGAGACGGACATGTTTGCCTAATTGACACGACTGACACATAGAAGAATTGTGAGAATCTCTATTACAAGGTATTGAAAATTCACTAAGGAGTGTAGATAACACATTATTATTGGGATGGCCGAGACGTTGGTGCCACAGATCAACAGAGGCCACCATAGACGTTGGAGGGGCAGCAGCCAGAACACCATGGAGGGAATACAAATCACCGGAGCTATTGAATCGAGCGATCGCGGCCTTGGTCCGGTAATCTTTCACAGACAAACCAAAGGGGTCAAATTCGACAGAAACGTGATTATCATTGGTGAATTGGCGAACAGAAATCGGATTTTTAATAAGTGCAGGAGCTACAAGAACATCACGAATAAGCAAAGGTTTGATTGGGGATTGGATTTGGGCTTGACCGACACAGTAAATAGAATAGAGGACCCATCACCGAGAGTAATAGAGGGAAAAGGCGACGGTGTGCAAGAAGACAACAAATTACTCGATGCATACATATGACTAGAAGCATCAGAATCGAAAATCCAATCCGTACCTGAGTTCCCTTGTGCAGCAAAGTTGTTCATGGCTTGTAGAAAAGCGGCTTGGTCCCAGCTCGGAGTCGAAGTAGAGGCCGGTGTAGACATGGGAGCTGGCGGGTGTGGCGGCGTCGGCAGTAGGGCCGGCATCGGCATAAAGAGAGAGCCACCATCATTATACGGCGGCATATTGTACTGCGGCATGGAGGGGGCCGATGTAGCGCCATATGATGCATAAGGAGGGGCGTTGTAGATCGATGCCGCGTAGGCGGGGGCAGCGTGGTACGCGGCCGTCGGCTGTCGTGGCGCGAGGACGGGAGCGCCGGTGTGAGGACGGGTACCGGGCTGCCAGCCACCAGTGTAGGCAGGCGGGGCACCATAGGGCGTCGGGGCGGACCAGGGCATAGGCCACGCCTGGACTAGCCCGGTCCACGGATCAGGAGAGGGGCGCCATCCGGGCGGCGGCGGTGGTGCGGTCGATGGAGCCGGAGCCGAGGGCGGAGGAGGAGCATGCGTCGTGCGAAATTGCGGCGGTTTAGGGTTTCGGCCCCTGTAGTTGGGACTTGGACGCCAGCCCGATGGTTGAGGAGGAGCCATTGGTGGAGGTGGAGCTAAAGTGGAGGTAGAGGTGGAGGAGGACGCCATGGCGACCTTGGCGGCGACGATGGCGGCGCGCCGCTCGAAGTAGCCGGGCGGCGGCGGCGGCGGGGTCGGCGGGTTGGCCATACCCTAGGATCGTAAGTCTGATACTATGTAGAATTGTATTGAATAATAATCGATATCAATATTGTGCCAGTTACAAGAGGTATATATGAGGGGCATAGGCCACCGACCTAGCCTAACACAAACCGAATAGGACTCTAAAACACAATTACAACTTGTATTCTAACAGTTTCCTAATGCACTTGGAGCATTAGATGGTTGCCATATTGATGTTTGTGTTAATGTGGCTGACCAAGGATGGTACAGAAATAGAAAACAAGATATCACCACTAACGTGCTCGGTGTTGTTGGTTGGAACATGAAATTTCTTTATGTCTTGCCTGGTTGGGAGGGTTCAGCTTCTGACTCTAGAGTTCTACGTGATGCAATGAGAACAAGTCGTCAAGATGCATTTGCTGTACCTAATGGTACTACTTTTTCTCTTGGCCTTTTGTTTTTATTTGCTTTGATTCTTAGCTAACTAACTTGCTTGATTGACATAGGAAAATATTATTTAGGTGATGCTGGTTACACCAATGGACCTGGATTTCTTACTCCATTTAGATCCACTCGGTATCACTTGAAAGAGTGGGTATCAAGTGCACAACAACCCAAATCAGATGAGGAGTTATATAACTTGCGTCACTCTCGTGCTAGAAATGTGGTAGAAAGAACTTTTGGGTTGTGGAAGAAAAGGTTTGCTATCTTGCGTACTGCAAGTTTCTTTAGCATAGAGGACCAGGTAACATATGTCCATATGGTCTTCTAATAAAGACGTAGTAGTTAGCTGCCAATTGCTCACTATGAATTAATAATTTTGCAGATTCGAATTATTAATGCTTGCTGTGTGTTGCACAAATATGCGAGGGATAGGCAGTACATGATGGACGACGTAATGTTGGCGGAGGTGGATAATGAACTAGCAGCTGCGCCAATTGAGACAAGCATTAATAATTCGAATCTGCAAAATTATTAATTCACATTGAGCAATTGGCAGCTAGCTACTACGTCTTTATTCGAAGAACATATGGACATATGTTACCTAGTCCTCTATGCTAAAGAAACTTGCAGTACGCAAGATAGCAAACCTTTTCTTCCACAATCCAAACGTTCTTTCTACCACATTTCTAGCGCGAGAATGACGCAAGTTATATAACTCCTCATCTGAATTGGGCTGTTGTGCACTTGATACCCACTCTTTCAAGTGATACCGAGTGGATCTAAATGGAGTAAGAAATCCAGGTCCATTGGTGTAACCAGCATCACCTAAATAATATTTTCCTATGTCAATCAAGCAAGTTAGTAAGCTAAGAATCAAAGCAAATAAACAAAAAGCCAAGAGAAAAAGTAGTACCATTAGGTACAGCAAATGCATCTTGGCGACTTGTTCTCATTGCATCACGTAGGACTCTAGAGTCAGAAGCTGAACCCTCCCAACCAGGCAAGACATAAAGAAATTTCATGTTCCAATCAACAACACCGAGCACGTTAGTGGTGATAGCTTGTTTTCTATTTCTGTACCGGCCTTGGTCAGCCACATTAACACAAACATCAATATGGCAACCATCTAATGCTCCAAGTTCATTAGGAAACTACTTCCATTTATAATCATTGGGAGGTTCAACGTAGGAACTGGCAGTTTAATGAACTCTCCATGGAGACATAGGATGGCCTTCAACACCTCAGAAAAGTGTGAACTAATAGTCCCTAAGGACCTCTTGTATTGCCCTCGCAACAACCTCATTTTCAGACCATGACCAACAACAAGCAAAAACATGGCAACCTTTTCTTCCATGGGAACAAACACACTGTCCCGCAAACCACACTTCTCACGCAACATAGCACACAAGTCATGAAAATTTCTTTTTGTTAGACGAAGCTGATCATAGCAAGCAATTTCAGTCCCATCATACATATCTTTCAACAAGTACTTTCGAAGAGAGAGCTTATGCTCATCATCGGTAAAGCTCCCTACGTCCCTCGGTACCCTTTGTGTACTAAGAGTCGATTCAAAGTAATATTTCATGAACACAATCCTTCTCCTCTTCCTCCTTCTATTTTCTTCAGATACATAATTAACCAAGTCTAACTCTTCCGACATTATGCAACTACAATTTACAGAAAATGTATAATTTCAGAATTTTAACATCACAAAAACAGGATTTTTCACAAGCATTCTAAGCAAAAGAACACCTAAAAAATTCAGCAAATCATACTAAAAAATTTGTACACCAATTAGCACTTCGAATAAGCATTCTAGAGGGGAAGGGGATACCGGTTCCTGCGTGAACGAACCTGCAGCGGCAAGCCGGCAACCTGCTCAGGACGGTGGGGATGAGATCCCGAGCTCGAGGATGCCGGGTCTCCCTCCTGGCTGTCTTCAACCTGCACTGCAAAATCTTGAGATGAGAGGGAGAGAAAGCAGCGACGGCGGAAGGGGGTGAGGGAGGGAAAGCGGCGGCGGTGAGGGAGGCAGCGGGGAGGGAGTCGGTGGGGAGGGAGGGAAACCAGCGGCGGGGAGAGCGGGAGAGAAACCACCGGGTAGGGAGGGGCAGCAGTGCATGAGGAGGCCGCCTGCCGCGGGAACGGGAGGGAGGGACGTACCTGCGCCGCCGCGCTGCTAGGTTTTCACCCGAGGAGGAGGCCGCCTCGTGTCTGCCTGCTCGCTAGCGAACATGTACGGGAGGGCTGGCTTCCGAATACAGAGCCAATCTCCAGGGGTGGAGCTCGGGATTGGGCTGGGTGCCATTTTGCCTCCGCGCGGGTTGGCTCAATATTCAGCCCGAATGCCACGGCCCAATGCCAAACACATCTAAACAGCGATATTCGGGATATTCGGGCCACAATGTTGCGAATACCCAATTCCAAGGCTGAAAGCGAACATCCAAACGAGGTATTAGTGGTTGGAGGTCAATTAAGAGAGATGAGTGGGTAAGCCCTGGTCCTTTGAGGAAATTGTTTGTGGCCTTTTCATTCCTTTGCTCTTGGACCTGTGTTCCTACTATCTAGGGGTTATGTTCCAATGGGCCGCGTGGCAGGAGCCCAGCCCAAGGCCCACTGCACACTCTGACAACTCGTCCCACCGACACGCCAAAAGTAAAAAAAAAAAAATCACTCACCGTGCGTCGTGCGACGGGACGCAATGCTCTCGTGGCCTCTACTCTAAGCACCTCCGACGACGGCGACTCACCGCCGGCGAGCCGATCCGCCCCGCCGCTCCATTGCTGCCCTGTAACTCGTATGTGATCTGTCTCACTCTCTCCGGACTCCGGATCCTCTTCCTCCATGGGATTAGGGGGCGCGAGAGGCGGCATCGGGGGAGGGGCCACCGGCTCGGGCGAGAGGTGGCGGTGGATCCTCTTCCTCTCGCTGGTCTCCGTCTCCTTCCTCCTCTCGTTCCTCTTCCTCTTCCTCTCCGCCTACTCCTCGCCGACGCGCCTCCGCCTCCCTGGTCTCACTCTCACCACCGCCCGCGCCGCCGCCGGCGTCCGCCGCGGCCCAGACGCGCTGCCCTGCCTCGCGTACCTCCTCATCGGCGCCCGGGGTGATGGTCCCCGACTCCTCCGGCTACTGCTCGCCGTCTACCACCCCCGGAACCGGTATATCCTCCACCTCTCAGCCGACGCCTCCAACGACGAGCGCCGGAACCTCGCGGCCGGGGTCGTCGCCGCCGCTCCCGCCGCTGTAGCGTTCGCCAACGTCGCTGTCGTGGGCACGCCCACCGCGGGGACGCCCGTCGGGTCCTCGGGCCTGGCCGGCACGCTACGCGCCGCCGCCGTCCTGCTCCGCCTCCACCCCGACTGGGACTGGTTCCTCACCCTCAACGCCGCCGATTACCCCCTCGTCACCCAGGATGGTATGGCAACCCGACTTGTATTGATACTCAGGGATTTGCATGATTCTATCTCATTGACCCGAAATAGTCCCCCCATTTTGATCTTTCATTTCTCAAATAGTGTTAGAGACGAAATTAATTTTGCCAGCTACATTTTCATTAATGTTCTAACTACTAGTAACATCAAATAGAGGATTTTTGTTGCTTATTTGTGCCACGACCAAAGTAACGATGGTTTACAGCCTACAGCCCCTGTGATTTGTTAGCAACCAACTGCCTATTGCCCACACTAAGATGCAGTGTATTTTTTAAACTAGATAGATGTACAGTAGTATATTTCATTTATTTGTTCACAGCATAGACCTCCATATAGATGTACATTATTGTCTGTTTTTAAGAAGTAAATTCAGGATCCCATTATGGCTTGGTTTTATATATCTGAAGTAGAATAGATGATGCACATTTCAGAACATGCACACCTCCGGTAGTTCGATTATAAAACTAACCTCCCATAGTGCTGACGATTATCATGATATTTAACTTGTTAATAGTAGTTTTCTTTTGGGGGAGAACTGTTAATAGCACAGCTAATAACTACTGTGTCGTTCTGACCTTTGGACTTGTTTGGGTTTTCCAAATGACATTTCCAGTTTCTGTCCCAGACATGTAGTAGTGATATTTTCTGGTTTATTTTGCTAACTTCCCACCGTTGTGATAGTTAGCTTTATATTGATTATGATACCATTGTTCATTCTATCCTGTTGCAGACCTGATTCATGCCTTATCATATGTCCCAAGGGAATTCAACTTCATTGATCACACTAGTGATTTTGGAGAGAAAGAGTATGCATCATTTGAACTTGAAGAGAATTTAGCAGCCAGTATCAGTTTTGATAAAAATATTCACTTGCAGATCTGAAAAGGTGCAATCAATGATAGTCGATGCTGGAATTTACTTGTCAGGGAGGACCAACTTCTTCCGAGCCTCCCAGAAACGACCAACTCCTGATGCTTTTAAGTTCTTCACAGGCACTTCTTGCTCTCTGCGCTGATTTTATTTCATTGGTCTAAATAATTTTCTTATCCATCTTTTTTTCTTTCTTACTAGGTTCTCCATGGGTTATTCTGAACCGGCGGTTTATAGAGTACTGTATTCTTGGTTGGGAGAATCTTCCTCGGGTTCTTCTCATGTACTTCAACAACGTAAGGCTACCTCAGGAAGGATATTTCCACTCAGTCATATGCAACTCTCTTGACTTCCGTAATTCCACTGTGAACAATGACTTGAGGTACAAGGTGTGGGATGAACCACCTCAGACAGAGCCCATTTTTCTGAACATGGCACATTATGATGAGATGGTGGACAGCGGACAGCCTTTTGCAAGGCGGTTTCAGAAGAATGAACCATTACTGGACAAGATCGATGACAAACTACTCCGGCGATGGGGCCATGGACCTGTTCCTGGTGCCTGGTGCTCAGGTAGGAAGAGCTGGTTCGTTGACCCATGTTCCCAGTGGAGTGACGTGAATGTTGTGAAACCTGGTCCTCAGGCCTTGAAGTTGCAGCAATATATCAATCGGACCTTGGAAGAAGCAAATTCTGGAGCAAAATCATGCAGGCGGTAGTAATATATGGTGCCAATAACCCTTTCGCATAGAGAAAAGGGGAATATTGATATATATTAGAGGATTATGATCTGATGTGCTTTGTTGGTCGTACAGGCCGAGAGTTTCACTTCATTTGTGAGTCCACCATGACATTGAAAGCCTAGATGTTAGAGCAGGCTAATTGAAGCATACTGGTCTGATGTGCTAGTTCCTTGTTGAATGGCCTACGTTGGTGCTGGGTTCATATTTGACAGAATTGGAGAGAAAAAAGTATAGCCGGTGGTATGTTGTTCTTCTTAGCATTGCTACCATGTTATCATCACTAGAATGAACTTCTATGTGTTTATTTCACCCCAGGACTTCCAGTTGCTTACTCCCTCTGTTTTAGAACATACGGCCATATTTTGGGGCTGCCATTTCATAAACCATACTAATTCATATTCTATGTTCATTAATATGTCGACAGTATATTTAAACCTTTGCTCTATGCCATTGGGTTAAAGCAGTAAGAGAGGTTAAAATACTTCTGTCTTCATGGATCTTCTGTAAGAGAGGTTAAACACTAGCAGGCACTGAAAAACACACCAGAACTGATCGTTCACCACTGAACACAAATGACAGGTGAATTTTTGTAGCGGGCAGTTCAATGGAAACCCGAAATTTGATGAAGAAATCATTACTGATGTGCCAAAAGTTGGACCCACAACTAGTTTTCATTGGGTTCGCGTAGAGTTGGCGGCATCCAAGTCTCAGTTGCAACTCATGTGCAACTTTCAAGACAGCATGAACACGATGTTAGTCCAATGGTCTGGGTAGTTGCAACCCATACGTAACCTGAGTTTTTCTTCAATTGCAACCGACGGACAAATAGAGAATTTCGGTTGCAACCAAATGCGCAACTCTTTGGGCAGCATGAATCACGGCGCAATCAAACGGTACATGTCTCGACTGAGATTTAGTTAATTCTCACTGATGGCAGGCTATTGATCACCTCAAGACAGTTAGGGGTCGTTTGGCACCGTCATTTCATTTGGCAAAAAATAAATAAAATAAAATGAATTTCAGAGAAATGATAGGGTTAAGGACAGAAATTGACTTAATATAGTAAATGCATTTTCTGGAATTCCAAATGAAAGGACATTCCAATTGCAGGACAGCCAAACACGTTGGTCATGGACTCTGAAATGAATTCTTCTGAAATGATGGGAGTCAAACACGTTAAGGACAATTCTCACTCGTGTGATCCGACGTGCCAGACACGTCCGGGAAACCCCATAGCCGTCCTATATATGGGCTGCTTTGAGTGGTGTTAGACAATCGAGACATTCGGTGCTATGTCTGCTCATTGTCCGGATTGTCCGCCCAGACAAATTGGTGGAACATGGGCCTGATTGGAGATGTTGTAAGCCGGCTCTCTGCCCATAGATAGGTCGCCTCATCGGTTTCATGGTATCCTTTTGCGTACATGTTGAAGACCACCATTTGGGAAGATATAAATTATGGGCCATCCCTCAGATTATAGAATTATTTTTGACATTTCCTTTGACCGCCCCCCTTAACATGGATTTTTTAGGATTCCTGCCTCCGCCCATGGTGACAGGGTTCGGGATGGACGGGCCCTCACCCTTTCAGACGCCCCTTTTCAGAGTATTTGGGCTTGGTCCGTAGCTGAGTACGATAGAAGCGTCGAGACAGTGATCCAGTCCCTACTCCCATCGTGTCAAGTTGAACTCCATAATGCAATACTCTTTATTTTATTACAGGTCATCTTATACCAATCGTACATCAATCAATTCATTAATACATGGTCGATCGATACATCCGTACGCACGATAGGTTAAGGCTGACAGAGATACATTGCTCGATCGGCCTGTGGATGAACCCCTGCGATTAGGACTCTAGCCGATGTAATACATGGGGTCGGGCAGCTTGAAAGTCCGTCCACCCTCCGGCGCGCCGAGGAGGTCGGTCCACTGGTCACCGATGTTGCCGACGATCACGTACCCGGCGTCCACCAGCTTCTGCCGCTCGCCGGACTTGAACCCGATCGCCTTCACCTTCGCATCCACCGGCCTGCGTAGCGTAGCCACCGCACGCGCAAAATTAGCAAACGGTCCACACAAGCCAAGCATATGCAGAGTTGCAGACGTACACATCAAAAAACAGCTTACTTCATAATGAGCTTCTCGTAACCGAGGTAGCCTGCCTTCTCGAGGTTCTTCACCGTGGCGTTCCTCTTGTTCTCGCGTCGCCCCGTCAGGATCACTGGTTTTATGCCCAGCTCTTTCAGCTTCTCGTACAGCCGCAGCGTCTCCGGCAGCGCCGGCGCGTTCGCCTCCAGCAAGTACTTGGTGAACTCGCCCCAGATGGGCTGTGTATCCTCGGCCCTGCTCGATCGCACGAACACATCGTAAACATATATACTTCACTGCTGCAGATTGGTGTTCAGAGTGTTTGTATATAGATGTATACCCGAACCCGTGCTTGGCGTAGAACGGGAGGTTGGAGAGGGTGGTCTCGTCGACGTCGAACACCCACACCTCCTTGCCTTCGCCGCCGAGCTCCAGCCCTTTCACGTAGGCGATGGCCTCGTCGACGACGACCTTCGAGTCGGCGTGGTACTGGCCGCCCTGCATGTACTTCCCGACATACTCCTCGCAGTCGGCCGGGACGGTGCGCCAGTCGCGCAGGTTGTTCGTCTCCACGGCCAGCCGCCAGCTGTCGCACCTTAGGTCGGCCGGCGGTTGCGGTCCCAGGCGACGGCCGGAGCTCTGCAGCGGCCGCAGCATGCGAATCGCCGGCATTTCGTCGAACAGCTCCCCGACGTCCCACGCGATGGAGCTTCCAAAGAGGACCATGGTGAGGATGACCAGAAGCTTAGCCGCTACCGCCATTGCTAATTTGCTATGAGTGTAGTGTGATGCGCTGCTGCTAAGGTGCGCTGTGTGTTCTAGCCTTCGAGGCCTTGGGCTAATTTATACTGAGGGAGCGGAGGAGAAGGAGAGGTAGGGAATCGTGAAGAACGTGTTGGATGAGGCCCGGTCTGGCTAAGCAGCTCGATGCCTCGAGGCTCGAGGGTATCGAGCCGTCTCATTCTCGCGGAACAATTTGTATGGTTGTTGTTTTTCTGGGCTGAGGTGGCTGACAATTCCTATTTGACGCACGTTGCGTCCGCACAACGCGTACCCCTCCGCGTTTCTATCTCACTGATATGAGTCTGGCCCATTTACATCGACGGTGATTGACGGGGAGGAGGAAGACGACCGGACGGGGACGAAGCGTCTGGCCGCGACGTTGCCGGCCAGGCGCGAGGGATGTCCTCACCGTTCGCCGCGGCGGCGCAGGTGGAGGTGAGGAAGAGACTTATGTGTGTGTGTGTGTGGGGGGGGGGGGGGGGGGGGGGGGGGGGTGCGGTTGGGGTGTGGGGAGCTCGCAGTCGATGTGAAGTTAGGGTTTGGGTGCGGGGGCTTCGCCGGAGGAGGGGTTTAGAGGGAGGTTGTGGGCGGCGGCGGACCGGCGGTGGGCTACGGATCGAGGAGGGCGGGGCGGCGAGGCACCGCGGAAGCGGGGCCGGCCGCGGGTGGCGGCAGCAGGCAGTCCGGCCAGCGTTGGAGGCGGGGGGTTTAGAAGGTAAGTGGAGGCGGGTGTTGGGGAAGAAGACGACCTCCTTCAAGTGTCGTTGTGCTAACTGACGCAAGAAGCGTCAAATAGGAGCTCCCGAGGTGGCTATGGCACGGTGTCTTTCCTGTCGTCGTGGGCACCTGAAACTGGGCAGTATGGCGGTATATGCACCGGGAGACCTGGGCAAACCTTGGGCCGGGCCGGGTTTAGGGTAGGCTTGGCAAAGCCTGAACATAAAAATGTGAACCCCGGCATGGCCTGCAGATAGGACATTTGACAAACTTTGCATTAAAAAATATTTAATAAATATGCTTTGAGATATTAAGTATTATAGATACACCTATGTTTTCTTAAAACAAATTAAAATATCACTAACTTCGGGCTTTCAGGCCATAATTCAAGCGAAAAACCGAGCATATGACCAGGTCTAAAATGAGATATGTACGCCCGCCATTTTCAAATAAATAAATTAAAAGGGCATTTTAAAGTTCTAAAAAAACTTTAAAAATATATCTTTTTTACAAACAAATGTATTCTACAAGTGTGTACAATTTAAATAATGAAATACTTTATCTTACATAAATGTGGATCTAAGAAAGCTGAACTTTACACTTTTTTCCAGGTCACAAAATTGTACCAATTTATCATTTTTGTTGTAGCCTAGATTATAGTGTAATTCATATAAAAAATGTACACTCTTGCATGAAACATCTGTATGTACATGTAGATTTGATTTATATTTTTTAGAAGTGCGAAAACTTGTTTTTGAATTCCGAAAATAACAGGCTCCCTGTAGCCTGTGCGGCTGTGCTCACATTTGCATTTCCGGTGGGAAATCAGATTAACAAATGGACTAGGACTACATGCAACAGACCATGTGTGTTGATTGTGACATGGTATGCGTATGCATTCATACGTCCGTATCAGCATCTGTGAGGGAGGCTTGGGAAAGCCAACAAGGATGCTATCATGGCAAAGCGTGGAACACGCCGGTGATATTTTGTTGGATTCGCGGTTGTTATTGGAGGAGATGACGTCGATGGTACGAAACGATCAAGAGTGGATAACTAATAGTGCAGCTAGGCATCTTACATATGATGCACCACTCTTGTATATATGTTCTTCACTAGATTTAAAAGCGCGGCTTGCCGCGCCACCATTTGATTTAAAAAATACTTTATCCGTAATTCTCATGTATTAATACAGATTAATAAGAATATAGTTAACGGTTTTGCTAAACATCAGGTGCCTGATTTTAGCTTATGTCTCAATCGACGACATACACCATTCGATCAGGTTTGCTTTTTTGATTCGCTTGTTGGGGTCCTCCGGTAGGAAGCGTGGTTGCGATTCTTTTTCCTGGCCTTTTGCACCCGACGAGACGGACAAAATGGGCTTTTGAATATATTGGGCTTTTTTATCACGGGTCTGTTTGCTTTTTGTGTTTTTTGTTTTTCTGTTTAGGTGGACAGATCATAGTGGGCCGTTTGTCACGGCCTTAATTTTTTTTTGTGATTTTTGTGTTTCTGATACGCTGGCATTTTTGTGTGGGCTCACATGAGCGCGATAGAGAAGTGAGAGAGCATTTGATTTTTTTGTGTATAGATGTTTGAGCCATAACTCATATGTTTATTGGTAAGTACAACACTCATATTTTTTTGCTAATTCTTAGGTACCTAATTTTTCTTATGTCTCAATCAATTTGCTCAGCCGTCAGATTGTTCCGCATTTTGTCTCCTGTCACGCTCGGCCATCTGATCGTTCCGTATTTTTGTCTCTGTTCGCGTGTGCGTGTGAAATTTTTCTCAATGTTTTATCTTCTATCCGTGTCTTGGGCCTCAATGGGTAGTTATTGGGACACATTGTCTGTCTTTGCTCGCTTCGTTCGATGTTCGATGTCCCTGATTTTTATTTATGAATTTTCTTTATTTTCCTGGAAATATCTTTTACTGGTGAGTGTGTTTTACATGGATGGCTGATGTCTACTACACGCTTCTATTCTTGTAGACTTGTTGGGCCTCCAAGCGCAGAGGTTTGTAGGACATCGGCAATTTACCCTTAATTGAGTAACCCAAGGTTTATCGAACTCAGGGAGGTAGAGGTCAAAGATATCCCTTTCAAGCAACCCTGCAATTAAGATACAAGAAGTATCTTGTGTCCCCAACACACCTAATACAATTGTCAGTTGTATAGGTGTACTAGTTCGGCGAAGAGATGGTAAATGCAAGTGATATGGATGGTAAAAGGTGATTTTGTAATTCTGTAATAAAAATGAAAGCAAGCAAACAAGTGATAAAAGTGACTAAAACGGTGTATCAATGCTTGGAAACAAGGCCTATGCTTCATACTTTCACTAGTGACTACTCTCAAATTGACAAAATGCTATCCACGTGATATGAAATGAAAGCCTGCATAGTCTCCAACTGGATAGCATTTCATTTCATATGCAGGCTTTCATTCCACACAAGATCTACAAGACTATGCAGGCTTTCATTTCATATCACGTGGATAGCATTTTGTCAATTTGACAATTCAAGCAATTTATCAATAACAACTCTCCAACAAGTATAAGTGAAGAACAAGAGAGTTTAACATCAACAACTAGCAGCTCTAAACAAGATAAAAGCTAAAAGCGAGAGCTTAGTAGCAAACAAACAGTAGCTAAGAATACTCAACAAGATATAAGCGAAGCAAATGAGTATTCAAATGAAAAAAGCGGAGCGTGTCTCTCTCCCACACAAATAAAGCTAGGATACAACAAGGATATGACCAGCAAACAAACAAACAAAACTGAAAGCAAAAAGACGATCCAAGCATAGCACATAATATGTAAAGTGATAAAACTTAGTTCAACGAAGACGACCTCATGATAGTTGATGAAGAGGAGGGGATGCCTTGGGCATCCCCAAGCTTTGACGCTTGGTGGTTCTTGATATTCAGAGGGGGTTCCATGGGGGCATCGCCAAGCTTGAGCTCTGATCCATCTTCAATTTCTACATTATCCTCTCTTTTCAAACTTAAAAACTCCCTTCACACAAAACTTTTAATAAACTGATTAGAGGCTTAGTGTTCATAAATTAAAATGCACATGTGTTCAACTCAAGACAAATTACAAACAACTTTATTGGGCATTAGATACTGTTTACTAAGCCTCAATGTGGTACTCCTCCTCTAGAGTATCACATTTGACGATAGTAAAAGAGACGAATACAAATAAAAGCAGAATCTGTCAAAAACTGAATAGTCTGTAAAGATTAAATTTTTCGAGGCACTTCTATAGCTCAAATCAGAAAACTCAAAACTAACGAAAGATAGACAAAAGTATCAGTCTTGCTGTCTAAAAATATCAGAAAAAGATTAAATTCAGGGATTTTTTGGATTTTCGAACAGAGAAGGATAGAAATCTATTTCTGGACAGCAAAACAATACCTCGCACTTTCAATGCATTAGAGGCTAAACTTGGCACAAAAAACCAAAACAAAAAGATACAATGAAGTTGCTACAGGCAACAACTCCATGAATCAAGAAAAGCAAAAACAAAACTGAAAAAAAAGAAAACATGGGTTGCCCCCCAAGAGCGCTTTTTTATAGCCTTTTAGCTAGGCTTGAGATTTTAATTATGCTCTCATAAGAATAGAAATTGAAACACAAAAGAGAGCATCAAGAAGCAAATATCAAACACATTTAAGTCTGACTCACTTCCTATGCATAGGCATCTTGTAATAAAATAAATCATTAGAGCATAAAGCATTAAGCATAGAAAGGCAAAGCAAGTGCAACATTAAAACCTTAAACATAAAGAGGGGAAACTTCATAAGATGAAAATTTATATAACCGTGCTTCCCTCTCTCATAATAACTTTCATTAGAATCATAAGAAAACTCAATAACATAACCATCACATAAAGCATTTTTCTCATGATTCACATGCATAAAAGTATTATTATTACTCTCCACATAAGTAAAATCTTTCCCATTAGTAATTGTGGGAGTAAAACTATCATAGCCATCATTATAATCATCATAAATAGGAGGCATATTGAAATCATAATAAACTTTTTCCTTAATAGTAGGTGGACTGAAAGTATCACATTCATCATAATAATCATCATATATAGGAGGCATAGTATCATCAAAGCAAATTTCATCCTTCAAGCTTGGGGGACTAAAAAGATCATATTCATCAAAACCGGCATCCCCAAGCTTGCAATTTTCCATATCATTAGCAACAATGACATTCAAATAAATCATACTAATAACATTGATACTAGCATGATTGTTATGCAAATAAAGTTCCATAGGTTTTTTAATTTTCTCTTCAAAAGCATCATGACCAATTTCAAGATAAATTTTATAAAGCTCTCTATTTTTTTTGTTGTTTTCCATTAAACCGAACTAGTGAAATAAAAATAAGAAACAAAAAGATTATTGCAAGATCTAAAGAAGATACCTTCAAGCGCTCACCTCCCCGGCAACGGCGCCAGAAAATAGCTTGATGTCTACTACATGCTTATATTCTTGTAGACTTGTTGGGCCTCCAAGCGCAGAGGTTTGTAGGACAGCGGCAATTTTCCCTGAAGTGAGTACCCAAGGTTTATCGAACTCAGGGAGGTAGAGGTCAAAGATATCCCTCTCAAGCAACCCTGCAATTAAGATACAAGAAGTCTCTTATGTCCCCAACACACCTAATACAATTGTCAGTTGTATAAGTGTACTATTTCGGCGAAGAGATGGTAAAATGCAAGTGATATTGATGGTAAAAGGTGATTTTGTAATTCTGTAATAAAAATGGCAGCAAGCAAACAAGTGACAAAAGTGACTAAAACGGTGTATCAATGCTTGGAAACAAGGCCTATGCTTCATACTTTTACTAGTGAGTACTCTCAACATCATTAACATAATTAAACACATGATGATAGTTCCCACAAAAACACATGCATGGTAGACGTTACTCGGAGATCATTCTTTTGTGGATCAAATAGGATGAGAATTGCGTAGGGCTACGAAAAGCACACCTTAAAGTTCGTATTCTACATCTATGGACACTTCATGCTATCACTATCCGCATCGAAAGATAGTACTAACAAACACCACAACCTATTTCTTGAATAGTCTCTTTCTTCAATAACACAAGCATCAAGAAACCTCATGATCTATTCAATCCAACAATAATAAAGAACAAACTCATGATGAAGATCCCTCTAATCTTGATGCATAGAGTCACACACGGCACCCACACTGTCACCGAGGTACCGTGATCACAACGGTGACTCCGCAAATTATACTAGATAACACCACTTGAGCAACATCATATCCATTACACATAGGGAAACATCATGTATTCAACTATACTAACAAAGCTCATGATCACAACGAAGATCACATCATGGGAGAGAGAGATAACCACATAGCTACTTGTATAAGCCTCAGCCCCGGTGAGGGACTACTCCCTCCTCATCGCGGGAAGCAGCGGCGTTGATGGAGATGGCCCCGGCGGTCGATCCCCGTCCCGGCAGGGTGCCGGAACAGGACCTTCTGAACCCCCGAAACTTGTCGGCGATGGCGGCGGAGCTCTGTATCGTATTTGGGAAAATCCTTCAGGGGTTAGGGTTTTTTCGTCGGTGATGATTTATGGGCCAAAGGGCGTCGCGAGGGGGTCTCCGAGGGGCACAGGCGGGCGGCGGCCGCGGCCCCTCTCTCACCCGTGGGTGGGACCCGCCCCTGGGATGTGGGTCCCTCCCGGGGTCGCCCTTCTGGCTCCGGTCCTTATTTCTTCAATAAAAAATCGTCGTAAATTTTAGTCCTATTCCGAGAATATTTCCAGAAGTAACTTTCTGCAACAAAAGCAGCACAAAAACAGGGAACTGGCACTGGACATCTTGTCAATAGGTTAGTCCGACAAAATGCATAAAAATGATGTAATATGATAGTAAAAACATGTGACAACATCACAAAACTAGCATGGATCAATCAAAAATTATAGATACGTTTGCCACGTATCAATGGCCATTTCTTCTTTCCCTATTTTCATTTATTTCTTCTTATTTCCTTCTTTATTGCGTATTTTACCATTGTTCAACCACACCATAGTTAGACATTGTTCTATATGTATTGTTTTTTTGCTTTTTATTTGATGCGTATTGTATTTTTTACAAGAAATGTGCATCTAGCAACTAGCTTTCTATATGATTGCGCTTTTCTTGAGAATGTGCAAATATGCAACTCTAACCGATTTATGATACGAGTTCCACATTTCTCTCAAATTTGTGCAACTGGTCGATTTAGTTCCGTATTCTTTCAAATTTGGGTAACTAATCGACTAGTTGCATATTTCTCTCAGATTTGTGCAACTGGTTAGTTAGTTGTTCATTTCTTTCAGATTTATGCAACTAATCGACCAGTTGCACATTTTCTTAGATTTGTGCAACTGGCTAGCTAGCTTAGTTGCATATTTTTTGCAAATTTGAGTAACTAATCGACCAGTTGCATATTTCTCTCAGATTTGTGCAACTGGCTAGTTGGTTGCTCATTTTTTTCGGATTTACGCAACTAATCGACCAGTTGCAAATTTCTCTCAGATTTGTACAACTGGTTAGTTTAGTTACATATTTTCTTTTAAATTTGAGTAACTAATAGACCAGTTGCACATTTCTCTCATACTTGTGTAACTGGCTAGTTAGTTGCTCATTTCTTTTTAGATTTGTGCAACTAATCGACCACTTACACAATTCTCTTAGATTTGTGTAACTGGTTAGCTTAGTTGCATATTTTCTTTCAAATTTGAGCAACTAATCGATCAGTTGCACATATCTCTCAGATTTGTGCAACTGGTAAGCTTAGTTGCATATTTCTTTTAAATTTGAGTAACTAATCGACCACTTGCACATTTCTCTCATATTTGTGCAACTGACTAGTTAGTTGCTCATTTCTTTTCAGATTTGTGCAACTAATTGACCAGTTGCACAATTCTCTTAGATTTGTGTAACTGGTTAGCTTAGTTGCATGTTTTCTTTCAAGTTTGAGCAACTAATCGACTTGCACATTTCTCTCAGATTTGTGCAACTAGCTAGTTAGTTGCTCATTTCTTTTCAGATTTGTGCAATTAATCGACCAGTTGCATATTTCTCTTAGATTTGTGTAACTGATTAGTTTAGTTGCATATTTTATTATAAATTTGAGCAACTAATCGACCAGTTACACATTTCTCTCAGATTTGTGCAACTTGTTTGTTTTTAGTTGCTCATTTATTTCATATTTGTGCAACTAATTGACTAGTTTCTCTCTCTCAGATTTGTGCAATTAGTTAGCTTAGTTGTATATTTCTTTCAAATTCGAGCAACTAATCGACCAGTTGCACATTTCTCTTAGATTTGTGCAACTGTTTTGTTTTTACCTGTTTGAGTTGCATTTTTTCTTTGATTTTTTACTTTTATACAAACATGCAACTATTTTTCCTTCTAATTATATAGTAAGCCAATAAGTAAGTATGCAAGTAACAACTAATTTTTGATAGGAGTTGCGTTTTTCTAAACAAATGTGCAAGTCAAACCGATTTTTACACAAGTTGCACTTTTTCTCAAGAAAACTGCCATCAAATTAATTTGGACCCTCAAGCTTTTTGTGCTTGTCCATGCACAGGTGCACATCATCACATGTGCATTATCCATGAGAAAGGAACAACAAAAGAAAAATTCCTCCAACTGCCATCAGGTTAATTAATTACGTGCTTCTTCTGTACACACAAGAATGGCAGGTCCATTTTCAGCAAGAGAAAAATATCAAGGAGAAATAGCGGCAGCGCGCCATCGTCGTCGTCGGCGACGACGGGATCTAGAAGGATCTGACTGTATTTTTTCTTTGTTTCTGGATTTTTCTGTAAGAATTTTGTTCTAATATCATCAGTTATTTTACCGCAAAAAAAAACGTACAAGCTAGTTTTTTCTTTAGGGTTTCACGTACAAGCTAGTTGATGACCCACAAGTGTAGGGGATCGCAACAGTCTTCGCGGGTAGTTTGACCCTAATTTATTGATTCGACACAAGGGGAGCCAAAGAATATTTATAAGCCTTAGCAAATGAGTTGTCAATTCAACCGCACCTGAAAAGGATTTCTCTCGAATCAATTTATCAGTAGTAACAGTAATTTGATGGCAGCAGTGAAATAGTAACAGCAGTAATAAAATAAATACAGCAATGATGACAGTAAATGTAGTGATTGTAAACAGCGGATTGAAACACCGTAGGCATAGGGACGGATAGATGGGTACTGCATGAATAAGATAGCTTATGAAATAAATAATTAGGCACCACACAAATAAACATATAAATAGCATCCAAGTATCAAACAATCATAGGCATGTATTCCTAATTTAGCCGTACGTGCTTGCAATAAGAACTTGCACGACATCTTTTGTCCTTCCATCCGGTTTCAGCCGGGCCAATTAAGGAACAAATGGCAATTAAGGTGTTCCTTTTAATAGAACACCGGATCAAAGCATTAACACACAATGAATACATGTAACCCTCGAGTTGCCAACCATTCCCATCGATGTCCCTGTTTCTGTCACTCGGGGTCTCCGGTTCCGGTGGACAACAAGTGCATACGACTAGTAGATAGGATCCAAACATCAATTATACTCATGCAAACATAACGCGTTCAGATCTGAAAACATGGCACCCGGGCCTAAAGTGACAAGCATTAAGCATAACTAGTTGCACTAACGATGATTAACACAATAGAGGATACTAGGCATCGTGCCCTAACAATTTGGCATCGAATTACATAAGCAATCTTATTAAATCCCTTCCATCCCCTTGCCTACAGCAGGGAACTACTCACACATGGAGGGGGACGACATGGATGGTTGATGGAGAGGCATTGGCGGTGACGATGGCAGCGATCTCCACTCCGGCAGGGTGCCGGAACAGCGATCCTGGACCCCGAATTTAGGGTTCGTGATGGTAGCGGAGCTCCGTCGGGTTTCTGGAAAAAGTGTTCGGGAGCCCATCGTTTTAGGTCGAGAGGGAGCTTATAAGCGAAGGGGGGTCGCCAGAGGAGGTCCCAGGGGCAGGGGCGGCCCCCTGCCGCAGCCTGGGCCCCACCTACGGGTGGGACCCGCCCCTGCTTCTGGGGTGGCCCCCCTCGCGATCTTCTGGCTCCATGACTCTTTTCCCTCAAAAATACTTTTTTCTGATTTTTCTGGAATTTTCCGCGAACTTCTGAACCCTGCACAAAAGAAAGACACCAAATGCAATTCTGCTGAAAACAACGTCAGTTCGGGTTAGTTCCAAACAAATTCATTAATAATCAGAGGCAAAACAATAGCAAAGTGTTTGGAAAAGTAGATACGTTTGCGACGTATCAGCTCCCCAAGCTTAGCTTATTGCTTGTCCTCAAGCAATTCAGTTGACAAACTGGATGCGATAAAAGAAACTTTGACAAACACAATTGCTTCATTTTGAGCATAGAAATTTAAACCATGATCAGTATTTTAATAAGCACAAGAGAGAAGTTACAAAAACAATAGAACTAAAGCAATCATAGAGACTTATGCAAAACTCACAATATGCTAACAAGCAATAATTTAAACATGCAAACAAATAGCACCGATGCAATGCATATAACTAGGCATTGCAAAGTGATCTCTCGCTTGCCCCTTTTGTGGGGTGAAACATAAATACCGGGCACCTCTTGAGACATTAAACGGCGATTAGATTTAAAGTTTTCAGAATTGAGAAGTACCTCAAACATGCTCCAAACATTAAAACTTTGGGACAAAGCACATTATACTCAGAATGATATCAATGCTCTATAAGATGGTGCTCAAAGAAGGGTGATGACTCAATATAAATATAAAAGAATGGCCCTTCGCAGAGGGAAGCAGGGATTAATCATGTGCTAGAGATTTTTATTTTAATAAACAGAAGTAAAACAGTTTTGAGAGATGCATGCTTTCGTCAACGATTTCACAACAGAGAGGCTATCTAGTCCCCCATAACAAGCAAGGCTTTTAGACTTGTGAGAGCAGCTGCTTTTTTAGAGGAGCGAGTACGCTCCTCTTTCTCCTTGGTTTCACCACTGTCCAATGTTTGAGCTGATTTTTTAGATTTGCATTGCGCAGAGGAGAATTGTGAGTTATATTTATATTTTGCTTAAGCTGCTCTCGGGTTGATTCAGGTGAGGATGTTATCCATCAACACCGGGTGAAAGAGAGGAAGTGACCTTGCTTGTCACAAGTTATATCTAGCCCTCTACTGCTTTCTCATGAGCTAAAAACAGAGACATAAAAAGAAGCATTTTTGAATGATTTAAAGGTGGCACATGACAAATTTACTTGGAATGGCGGTGAAATGCCATATGTAGGAAGATACAGTGGACTCAAATGGAATACTTTGGCCTAAGGGAATGGATGCACGGATGGACAATTACACCCAGTGCAAATGGAGGCTAGCAAAAGACTCGGGAGCGACCGATCAAGAGCACTACTGTCATAATCATGCTTTGCGACAAAATCAATCAATGAATAAAGCATATGAGTGATACTACAATTCTAAGAACGATAAACCATCAAGGCTTAACAGACTTTATTTTTAGTCTTTTACATGTGTGAACATGTGCCAAGTCAATCCAAATAAATCTTTTGGAGGAGGATCTCACTTCATCATACCATATTATAAACAATGCAAAACATGCTCATGTCTACATGACAAATTATTCATTCTTGGCAAGTTGAGACTAAGCATAGGAATCCATAAAAGCTAAGTAATATCATCTACGCAACATTCTATCATAGCAAACTAAAACATGAGCACGAGGATAAACATCTGCACAAAAATGAAAACAAATAGAGTTCATACCAAATTTCCTCATCGTGTCTGTGCCGCCAAATATCATTATTACTGCATAGACACTTGCACAATCAATAGATATAGAGATAATAAAAGTGTGCAAGTATCGTCACAAACACAGTTGGAACTCTGGAACAACTACAAAACGAGAAGAGAAAATATTTTTGTGTTTTTCGAATATTGAAAGAAATAACGCAAAACTAGAAGAGAAATCTTTTTGCTGTTTTCAATTTGGGAAGAAGCGACTAAAAACGAGGTAGAAAACAAACGAACAAGAAACAAAAGAAAATATTTTTGGTCTTTTGGTTATGGGGAAGAAAAGGCAAACAAAGAGGAAATCTTTTTGGATTTTTGAATAATAAGCAAAAAGAACAACTAAGGCGACTAAGCAAATTGAAAAGAGCGAAAAGAAACAAACGGAAATAAGCTAACGGATACACAAAGGAATGAAGACCACACCGACATATATCATTTGAGTGAACATAATAGAGAGGTGTCGGTGAGAGATACGTACTCCCCCAAGCTTAGGCTTTTGGCCTAAGTGGGGCTCATCTACCACGGTGGTGGCGCGCCCCAGTTGGCGCCCGTCTGTGGCTGCCACTGTATATCCTGTAGCTCCTCCTCCGGCTCCTCCTCAGGGACTAATGATGCGAGGTACTGATCCAGCACCTCCTCAGGAAATGAATATCCGTCCCTAGCAGCAGTGTAAAAACAAAGCAGGAGCAGGTAATCTCACAAAGCGAGGGTTATCCAAATCAAAACCAAATAACAATCTATAATGCAAGTTCTCCAAAGTGGAATCATAAGTGACAAAATAATGAACTTTCATTGCAGCAAGGTCAAGTCTAATGAAATCTAATGCAAAATCATCCTCTCTAGGAGGAAGCATGGCAGTAGCAAGCATGATCGAAGCAATAATGCCTCCATAAATAGGTCCTCTAACCTTATTAGTGCTAAGACGACGAGCAATGAGAGCACCAATGTTATAGGTTTCATCACAATTAATTGCGGCGGCAAGAATAGCAAGATCGAGACTAGTAATGTTACTCGTGTTATCCCGGGAAAGGATACAACGAGCAATGACATAGCCCAAATACCTCACAGCTGGAAACTGAATGCTCCCAAATTTTGCACGCGTAGAGTCCCTCCAATCATCATGACAGATTCAGGCATAGAGCTCCTTGAGGTATTGGGGCTGCGTGTTCATCTTGCCTGTGAGCCCCGTGTTCCTCACACCCAAAGCACTGCAAAACTCAGACAAAGACATTCTCCAAGGTTGTTCGTATAACATGAACTCCACATTTGGGTGATATTGATCATCAATGAAATTAAAGCTTTGCACAAAGATGTTAGTGAGCTTAAGATATTGGGGCCTCTCCACTAATACAATATTTGTCAAAGATGCATTAGTGACAAGACTAGTAAATTCATTGCGTATACCTGCAGCTTGTAGAAATTCGTAACATGGGTATACCGATGAACGCACATTCGTCTCTCGAGTAAGCACAATAACACCAAGTGGCTCCAAATCTTCATTATATGAAGGCCTCATTGGTGCATTAGAACTTGACCCCCTCGTTTCTCGACGAGAAGAGGGCTCCTTCTTCTTAAAGATCCCACCTAAATTGAACTTAGGCATGTTCTTCCTTTTCTGAAAATTTTCAACAAACCTCATAAAACTTGAAAATAAAATATAGGAAGTGCATTAGACTATTCCTACAGCTCAATATCAACTAGTACATGCATCAAATCCATCTAACAAGTCACAAATCAAGCATGCAAGTTCATATCCAAAGTCATAAATAACAGCAAACTACTCAACTTATACAAAACCATTCAAGATTCTAATTGGAGGAGTGAAGGAGTCACATACCGGAGAGGATTTGCTCCAAATTTCAGCAAGAATAATGGGCTGAACAAAGAGATCGAAAATTCCAGCACCCAAGAGCAAGAACTCGGGTTTGAACAATGGGGGATGATTTTTTTGAGTGAAAGAGAGAGAGTGGGAGGAGACACACCTGGTGGGGCCCTCCACAGGGCAGGGGCGGCCTTTGGCCACGGCCTGGGAGCCACCCGCGGGTGGGACCCGCGCCTGCCCATGGGGGGTCCCCCAGGTGAGCCCCAGCCACTTCTGTGGCTCATTTTAAAAGATAAAAATCGTGTAAATTTTCTGAAATTTTTTGACAACTTTTCCCGAGGAACTTATAGGAGAATAAAATCGAGCTAATAAAACAGGAATTTGACATTTAGAAGGGACAAACTAACTAAGAAATAAAAATTACAGAAAAGCTAAAGGTGAGCAAAAGAAGAAAGCTTACTAAATCTTGATATCTTTATGTTGCTAAAGTTGGTTTTGTTAGCAAGGTTGATCAAGTCTTGCTACCACACCAAATTTATTTGTCATAAAGAATTCAATATTCAACGGACAATCATGTTACCTCATATTGTATAGGAATTGTCCCAATCATAAGTGTTTCATATTTTCTTGAATGTTTATAAATAGGACAACCAATAGTTCCAATCTTGATGGATTCAATATTCTCAATGGAGTTCAAACCAATTTTGGTATTGATCTTCTTTGGGAAATACACCGTGTGTTCTTTATCATCAACATTAAAAGTAACTTTTCCTTTATTGCAATCAATAACAGCCCCTGCAGTATTAAGAAAAGGTCTCCCAAGAATAATAGACATATTATCATCTTCAGGCATTTCCAATACCACGAAGTCAGTTAGGATTAAACAATTAGCAACCTTAACAGGAACATCTTCATAGATACCAATGGGTACAGCAGTGGACTTATCAGCCATTTGTAAGGAAATATCAGTAGGAATAAGCTTATCTAATAAAAGTCTCTTATAAAGAGAGAAAGGCATAACACTAACTCCTGCACCAAGATCACATAAAGCAGTTCTAACATAATTATTTTTAATGGAGCAAGGAATAGTTGGTATACCTGGGTCACCAAGCTTTTTTAGGAATCTTTCCATGGAAAGAGTAATTAGCAAGCATAGTGGAGATTTCTTCATTAGGGATATTTCTTTTATTAGTAACAATGTCTTTCATATATTTTGAATAGGGAGGCAACTTAATAGCATATGTCAAAGGAATTTGCAAAAAGAGGGGCTTCATCCATTCACATAATTTATTATAATGTTCTTCTTCCTTAGCCTTCCGAAATTTAGATGGAAAGGGCATAGGCTTTTGCACCCATGGCTCTCTCTCTTTACCATGTTTTTTAGCAACAGGAGGTGCAGTCTCCGCCTCCTGTTCTTCAGGTTCATTAGTAACATCATTATTCTCATTACCACTTTCAGTTTCAGCATCAGAAATAGAGACATCATTAGGATTATTACTTGTAGGTTCTTTATCAATTTCCATATTACTAGCTTCTCCTAATTCTTTATGTTTCTTCTTTTTCTTTTTCTTTTTCTTTTTCTTTTTCTTTTTCTTTTTCTTTTTAGGGGAACTAGTAAAATTATTTTCAGCCAATTGAGATTCTTGTTCAATTCTTTTTCAGGATAAAGAGGATCTTGAGTGGAGATACCTCCTATAGTTAAAACACCACAAGCTTGTTTATTACTTTGTGTAGGAGTTCCAGCAAGCAAGTCTTTTTGTATTTTAGTAATTTGTTCAAGTTGAGTTTGAACCATATGAAAATGCTTAACAAGACCTTTAACATCATTAGCAGTTTTCTCCAAGACAGAATGCAAATTTTTAATAACCAAGGTGTTATCATTTAATTGTTCTTGAATTTGCATATTAAAATGAGTTTGTTTAACAATAAAGTTATCAAATTCATCCAAACACTGACTAGAAGGCTTACTATAAGGAATGTCATTAACAGTAAAATTATGAAGAGAATGTACCTCTACCATAGGTGGGTGAGTGGTAGACTCACATAATGTTTCAATTGGAGGTAAATTCTTCACATCTTCAGCTCTAATACCTTTTTCCTTAATAGATTTCATGGCTTCTTGCATATCTTCTGGGTTTAAGAAAAGTACTCCCCTTTTCTTCGGAGTTGGTAATGGAGGAGGTTCAGGGATACTCCATTCATCGTGATTTTTAGCAATCTTAGCCATTAGTTCTTCAGCTTCAGCTACAGTCCTTTTCCTGAAAACACAACCAGCACAGCTATCTAGATATGTCCTAGATTCAACAGTTAGTCCATTATAAAATATATCAAGGAGTTCATTCTTCGGAATATCATGCCCTGGATGAGACCTGAGTAATGAGCCGAATCTCCCCCAAGCTTTAGGGAGATGCTCATCCTCCAATTGTCTGAAATTAAAAATTCTCTGCAAAGCCTCATGCTGCATGTGAGTGGGAAAATATTTTGCAAGGAAAACATCAAGCAATTCATGAGGACTTTTTATGGATCCATAAGGTAAAGCATTATACCACACTTTGGCATCATCTTTTAATGAGAAAGGAAACAACTTTACTAAATAGTAACGCTGTATCTTTTTATCATCAGAAAATAGAAGGCTAAGCGAAGCTAATTTATTCATGTGTTCTACAACATTTTCATCCTTAGTTCCACAAAAAGGATCGGATTCAACATTAGATATGTGTGAAAGATCAACAGAGAAATTAAAATCATCATCTTTAATGCATATAGGAGAGGTAGCAAACTCGGGATCAGGTGTGAAATAATTCTTAACAGCATGTTTTTCAAGCAATTTCTTCAAAGCATCAGGATCTTTAGAAGCAGAACAATCCATATATTGTCTAATAAACTCATCATTAACATCAATGTAGGAATCATCAGGATACCTACTCTCAAAATTATAAAGTTTAGGAGAGCTAACAGGTGTAGTAAGATTTTCATCGAGCAATTGAAATCTCTTTAGACTTAGTGACAAGAGACTCTAAAAATGGGCCTAAAGAACCAGCATCATCAAGCACAGCAGATGCATCATCAAATTCATCAGAGGCAGTAGCAGACTCAGTGAGCAAAGCATCAACTGTAGGACGAGTGTTCATAGGTGGTGTGACAAGTTGACTCAAAACAGTAGGTGAATCAAGAGTAACTTTAGAGTTCAGAGAAGTACCTTTCCTTATGGTGGAAGGTAATATTGGAAACTTAGGATCTCGATTACCCTTCATGATGAAGAATAAATTACAGCAGACAGAAAAACTCCCAGGTGAACATATAAATAGAGCTATGCTCCCCGGCAACGGCGCCAGAAAATAGTCTTGATGACCCACAAGTGTAGGGGATCGCAACAGTCTTCGCGGGTAGTTTGACCCTAACTTATTGATTCGACACAAGGGGAGCCAAAGAATATTTATAAGCCTTAGCAATTGAGTTGTCAGTTCAACCGCACCTGAAAAGGATTTCTCTCGAAGCAATTTATCAGTAGTAACAGTAATTTGATGGCAGCAGTGAAATAGTAACAACAATAATAAAATAAAGACAGCAATGATGACAGTAAATGTAGTGATTGTAAACAGCGGATTGAAACACCGTAGGCATAGGGACGGATAGATGGGCGCTGCATGAATAAGATAGCTTATGAAATAAATAACTAGGCACCACACAAATAAACATATAAATAGCATCCAAGTATCAAACAATCATAGGTATATATTCCTAATTTAGCCGTACGTGCTTGCAATAAGAACTTGCACGGCATCTTTTGTCCTGCCATCCGGTTTCAGCCGGGCCAATTAAGGAACAAATGGCAATTAAGGTGTTCCTTTTAATAGAACATCGGATCAAAGCATTAACACACAATGAATACATGTAACCCTCGAGTTGCCAACCATTCCCATCGATGTCCCCGTTTCTGTCACTCGGGGTCTCCGGTTCCGGTGGACATCAAGTGCATACAACTAGTAGATAGGATCCAAACATCAATTATACTCATGCAAACATAACGCGTTCAGATCTGAAAACATGGCACCTGGGCCCAAAGTGACAAGCATTAAGCATAACTAGTTGCACCAATGATGATTAACATAAATAGAGGATACTAGGCATCGTGCCCTAACAATTTGGCATCGAATTATATAAGCAATCTTATTCAATCCCTTCCATCCCCTTGCCTACAGCAGGGAACTACTCACACATGGAGGGGGACGACATGGATGGTTGATGGAGAGGCGTTGGTGGTGACGATGGCGGCGATCTCCACTCCGGCAGGGTGCCGGAACAACGATCCTGGACCCCAAATTTAGGGTTCGTGATGGCGGCGGAGCTCCGTCGGGTTTCTGGAAAAAGTGTTCGGGGGCCCATCGTTTTAGGTTGAGAGGGAGCTTATAAGCGAAGGGGGATCGCCAGAGGAGGTCCCAGGGGCAGGGGCGGCCCCCTGCCGCGGCCTAGACCCCACCCGCGGGTGGGACCCGCCCCTACTCCTGGGGTGGCCCCCCTCGCGTTCTTCTGGCTCCGTGACTCTTTTCCCTCAAAAATACTTTTTCTGATTTTTCTGGAATTTTCTGCGAACTTCTGAACCCTGCACAAAAGAAGGACACCAAATACAATTCTGCTAAAAACAGTGTCAGTTCGGGTTAGTTCGAAACAAATTAATTAATAATCAGAGGCAAAACAACAGCAAAGTATTTGGAAAAGTAGAGACGTTTGCGACGTATCACTAGTACAACTCATTCATATGCTTATTTGATCGATAGGTGAATGTGGGCCGGTTTTGGGCTGTCTCCGGCCGAACGATGCTTGCATGGTACATGCTGCTGCTGACACAACCAGTCGATGGAGCATTGTCAAGAAAAAAAACAATCGATTGAGACATTACAAAATCTCAGTCACCTGAGACGTAGGTTGACCCTACAGTTAATATCTCATGCAGGAATATAAGCAACATAGAAAGATAATGGCATACAAACATTGAGACGATGTTTACAACACTGGTAACATATCCGGGTTCAATGAGATAGTTATTGTAATGTCCCGGGGTTTTTCTCCAAATTAGATTTGTTTGTTATTCTGTTTTTGCATCATCATGACATCACCATCATGCGCATCGCATATTTTGGCAACAAAAAACTATTTTTTTATTAAACCCTATTTATTTTTGCTAAAATTGTCGGAAAAGTTTTACCGAGACAGTCGTCTCCGTTTTCTAAAATTAAATTGCCAAATTTAATTTGCAAAAGAAAAATAAAACGATTTGAGTGTGAGAGAGAGCAGCCCAGCTAGCTAGGCCCAAAAGCCCAGCAAGCAAACCCTAGACCAAACCCTAGCCAGCCACCTTGGTCTTTTTCTGTTCCTACCCCTGCCTCTTACAGCCACCCTCCTCCCTTTTTGTGTTTTCGTTATCAGGCCCTTCCACCTCGCAGACAGGTCCTTTTTCCTTTTTCTTTTGGTCCCTGGACCCTATTCTTTTTTCCCTCCCCTTCTCTTTTTTATCCTCTTCCTTCCCGTGCCCCTGCTCACCCATGGATGCCACCACCCTGTCCCCGACTGCGCGCCCCGATCCTCTCTCTCCTTTCTCCTCCGGCCGTCAACTCCGCCGCTTCTCCCGGCCGCGCCCGCGCCCACTCCCCGTTCCACCCTTCAACTCCTCCCCTGGCTGGCCGACCTTGACCTCCGCCTCCTCGCGCGACCGGCTGCGCGGGCCTCCTCTTTGGCGCCTCCCGCGTCCGGCGCCGCCGAGCTCCTGCCGAGCCGCCTCGTCCCCTGCTCCTCCACCTCGCTCCTGAGCCCCTCCACCCGCACCGGCTCCTCTCTCCTCCCCGGCCAGGCCGCCGCCGGCCGCCCCTGCTCCTTCCTCCTGCGCCTCTCCTCCCGTGCGTGTCTCCTGCCCGTGTGTGCCCACTGCCTCCCTTCATTCCCGGTCTGCTTTTCCCCGTCGGGTCATGCGTGCTTGATGCCTCCTCCATGCCTATGAACCCGATGTGAGTCCTTCGTGTTTGAAACCTGAAGATGGATATGCCAAGGTCTACCCCGATGCGAGTTCTCCGTATGTGGATACCGGTGCCGTGCAACGACAAGGTCATTGACCGTGTGGATACGACAAGACCTTCCCCGACATTGGAACCCGCCAAGTTCTCCGCCTCGTTGTCCGTTTTGTGTTAGCCGCCTTCGTGCGCGTTCGTGAAGACCGGTGCCCGATCCCCGACCACCGTGAACCCCTTCGACCCCGAAGCCCGGAACGCCAAGGTCCTCCACAACGACGCCTCGAGTATGACTACTTCCATGACGTCGACTACGGAACGACTACTTCGACTAATTCCCCTCCGATCCGAAGACGGTGGTTCCGAACCCGAAGATCCTCGATCCGATGTGTGACCCCAAACCCTAGCCCTTTATACCCTATATGCGTATCTTAAATCAAATCATGCTTAAATAATTAGTATCATATCTTTATCCATTTAGTCAAATTAAATCAACTAAATTTAATTATGGGGTTTAGTCCGGTGCATTTATATTGTGCACCGATCCCATTTAAAATGATTTGCCATGTGTTAGGAAATAAAATTGGATCACATTTAATTTGTCATGCATTCATGTCATCAACATGCCGCTTCTTTTGCCGTAGTAGTAAGTTGCATCTTTTGCGCTCCCAGTGTTCGTTGCTTCTTCGGGAATAGGACGTTGAGTTGATGTGAGCAACGATTGGTTTTGCTACCTCTACCGGATTGCAGGCAAGCACTACTCACTTGCTATGTTTGCTTGTTTTTCTGCCTTCTACCTCCAATCTTTTGTTACTTGCTAGCCTTATGTTGCGATTCTTGTGTCTTGATCCTATTTGCGTGTTTACCTGGCAGCCATGATATAGCCACACCTCCACATCTTATTAACCTGTTGCTTGTTTACCTTGTTAGGCTTGCAAGTCGTAGTGCATGCTTAGGTGCTTTGCTTGAGTCCTGTTATCTCTTTATCTAGTATTGTTCTAATATGATAGTTAGGCTCAACTCACATGTTAATCTTTAATTTCTGTTGCGATAGGAATAATTAATAAAGATAAGGCACCGGCGGAAGGCCAATCGTGGTTGTTTGTTCTGCTAGTGTCGCCTAGGACCCGAGTTCTTTTCCGCTGATCCAAGACTGAGCGCATTAACCACATGTGGGAGTTCTATGGGCCTCCCCGCAACCTATTTACTGGATCCTCAAACCTGTCCAGGAGCCATAACTTAGTTCAGGTGTTTCCATTTGCGCGTGTACGATGATGATGATGAGCAGGTAAGATGCTGATGGTTACGTGGTTAGTTTACGGTAGGGCTTGTGGGATGAGCGTTTACCGCATGTGAAAGGAGGGCAATCGTATGAGTGTTCCTCCCGAAGCCGTCCACACAACGGTTAGGCCCACCTCAGAGCTTCGGCCGGACTTTCAAGGTGGATCAGACCTAGCTAGGTGGCTCCCTGGACTTGTTTGTAGAGAAGGGAAGTGTTGCGTCGAACGCTCCACCGGTACACCTCTAAGCGAGTGTTTCGATGCGTGTGGGTTCATTGGTGCATCCCTGCAGGGTGAAATCTTTTCGAAAAGCCGTGTCCGCGGTTATGGACGACTTGGTGAAATGCGTTGGCTAAAAAGATCATAGACAACTTGCACCTAAAGATTATAACTTGACTAGTAAGATAGATTACACGAATAATAACCCATGAAATTGTCAACTGTGTGAGTGCCTTTGGGCTTGCTGCTCGTGGTGTAAACGGGCTGGTAAGGAATCAGCTGGGTATGTTTGGTGTTAGTATAGTTGGTTCCCTATACGCTCTCTTACCTTGTCTCTTTTAGACGAAAGTTGTAGCGTGTCTCTATATGTTGTTAGTGCTGCTTGCCGCCTCTTCAATCGCTAACCCTCTTTCCCCGAAATTCCAGCTTTGATATCTTGTGAGTATTCCTTGCCAATACTGTTTATAGTACTGACCCCTTCGGGGTTGCTATTTCAATGCAGCCGACAGGTTTGAAGTGTGACGACGTTAGCTTGGGAATCCCTCCGGCTTGGCCTGGGCAGGGATATGGTGCCTTCGTTTGTCTTCAGGACTCTTAGTCCAATTTGTATCTTATCCGTAGCTGGATACTATTTTGCTTCCGTTGTAATTTTGGATTTTTGTATTGTATCTTTTGTTCTTGATTCGGTGAGTCGTTGTTGTATATGTTCTTTTGTGGGTTCCATCGAGAACTTTTGTAATGTTATCACAATTTGTAGCGATCCTGCCCTTAAAAATAGGTCAAGATCCCTGTGTTATTGTGCTAGTCCCTAGATCAAATAGCTAGCACCACAGTTTAAGATGAAGTATCATACATTGCATCAAAAATTCTATTACAACGTATGATCCAGAAAATTAAACATTACAAATTGCATAGCCAAAGGCTAGCATTTTATGAAGTTCAGTAGCGGAAAACATAAAATAGCATGGAGCCTCATCATCTTTATGTGCCACAGGCAGACATGTTGGTTGCAGACTCGAAACCCGAAAGCGTTCCTTACTCGTCGTCGGAACAACCTGCAACAGTAAAAGCGTTGCAGCCAAAAATTGGTCAGAACCATTGAATGGATCTGGCAAGTGATACTTGTGGACTCATATTGGCAAACTACTAGTAACTATATGCATATTTGGCTGGTGGAGTTCAAGGCTATTTTGCGTAAAGCCAACTTTATCCTATCTCTTCAAAACATTTCTTCAACATCTAATTTTGAGACAAGTATGGCATGAAAACCATTGTCCCTTCTACTCTCGTTCATATTTCAAATTTTACTTGAGAAATTGGAATGTTGAGATCCTCCGTTGACATCCTTGTTCAGCTGTTCAGAATTGTCCGTAACCGGGGACACGGCTATGATCATACTTTTACACTCTCGAGAGGTTGTGCACTTTCACCACTTGACTCAATCAACCCATTCTATCCTTGACCCTCATTTAGTGATAAGAAAAGGAGAAGATTGAGACGAGACCTTTGGGAAACAGTCCCCTGTTCCTCTGGGCAGACCCATACAAGACATTCATCCGCTGCGAACTGCCGGAATCAGGTTCCTAGAACTTACTTAGTCAAGGCAGAGCCATAGTACCAAGTGGCAGCACTAGAAGCAATCTTCACCGGGAGCAACTTCAAATCTCTTTGTTCCTGGGTGGTCATCCACAAGTGAGCATCTCGGGTGAAAACCACCATAGAAATGGCCCCGAGTAGGCACTCAAGTATAAACCTCAATCCACATACCACATCCACCCAGGTGGTTCGTTAACTTAGTAGAATTTTCATCACCTTTACTTTTATAAAACATTTTCAGCGTAGCAATGCTTATAACTACTAAGTTATTATATAGGTACTAGACACTTAGGAATATTTGGAGTAATACTAAACAGGTCTAGCATAGCATAGTAATAAAACCTGGCATGCAATTCTACTTAGAAAAATTAACTACAATGCATATCAAAATACTTAGGAATTTCATGTGTGAGCATCACTTGCCTTTGAAACTTGTCGTTACTCACACACTCTTTTCAACGTCTCTTGGAGCACTCCATTCACTCTAAACAATATAAACAAACAACAATAAATAGCAATACACCAAACAAATAAACAGAGGGATCAATGTATTTGAGTTTGGGGTTAGCCAGTTTTGGATAAGGGATGGTCTAGGGTCAAAATAGGATGAAGGTTGGTTCAAAGGTTCCAAGGGTTGGTTTTGGGTCTCTCTGGACAGAGGCAACAAATTGGGATAATTTTCTAAAAGAAAACAAGTTAAAAATATTTATAGAAATTTAAACTATAACAAAAATACTCAAATTGAGTCTCTAATTTTTAAATCAACAAAGTAATGTTGAAATATATTTTATAATAGAGTAATAAAATTACACATAATCTAAGGTTTCTAAAACTATTTTACATGCAATTTTTGGACTTATAGATTTAAAGATATGCCAAAATTACTCAAATCATACATTTGAAATTTGAATAATTTAAACTAAGGAAAAACTGAAAACTAACGGATTCACAAAATTCTACAGATCCATAGGTCTCCAAAAATATAAATTTTACTAAATTTGGCCAAACCCGTAAAAATATATAATAGATCTAAGATATAGGGGCTTTTCTGAAAACTGCCAATTAAATCTAAATAGGAAAATTCATAGAAATTCCTGAGCCACGTGGATCTGACTGGGCGCTGACTGGGCTGCTGACTAGGATGCTGACTGGGCTCAGATCTGGGACGTCAGATCCAGATCCAACGGATCTGGTCGCTCCATAGTCCATACCGGTTCAGCCTAAAAGGTCTAATCTTGGCCGTCGATTTCAGATCGGGCGGTGCAGGGGAGAGAGGTGCTCACCATGTGGTTAGGTCACCGGAGAAGAGCAGGATGACGGCGGATGCAGCTCGGGTGTGCTGCTCCTCGTCGCTCGGGTGGTCCTTCGGCTTGGGGAAGACGGAGAAGGAGCGCAGCACGGGAGGGCGGAGACCAGGGCGAGGTCGGCGGCAACCTTTGCTACCTGGGATGGTGCGGACATGCGGACGGAGTGGTTGCGGACGCCGACGATCTCGGGACGTGCTCGTTCCGCTCGATTAGCTGCAAACAAAAATCGACCAAGGGGCTTAGGAGGTGCGTAAGGTCAAGGTGAACACGAGGGACAGGACGGTGGCAACCAATGGCTGCACTCAATGTGTCCACCTTATATATTCAGATTTTCATCTACACTCAGTGGACCACAAGTATGCAAAATTAAGAACGTCCATATTACTATCTTTTATGTTACACTTTGTGAACTATCATTGAACATCCTTGCATTGAATACTTGATATCACTTTATAAACTGTTTGCATATTGCTACTTCTTTGAATAATGAATCATTTGACTTTATGTAGCAGTAGCAATCATCTTTTATATCCATGTTGTGATTATATTGCAAAGTTCATGTTAGTTTTATCACTTTCATACTCGAGGACGAGCATGAGTTAAGCTTGGGGATGTTGATGCATGTAAAATGCATTCATGAACTTTGCATTATAATTCTCATATTTCAATCATATTTGCATCATATAAGGGTTATATCATTGTTTTATATTGATTTTGGGGATAATTCACAGTTTCCCCATTTATTTGGAATTAACCCTGCACTGGCAGAAAACCCTATTTTCTATATTTTGATGTTCCAGGGACCCAAACGACGTCCAAATGAGCTATAAATTTACGGGGATCATTATTTTGGAAGGAGGAAGACATTGGAGCGAAAGAAGCAAGCGAAAGGAGGCCGGAGGGCCAGAAGAGGGGGTCCCACGTGGCTACAGTACCAGGCCACGTGGGCCCACCTATTTTAGCCCTCGTGGCCCCGTTTGCATCGATCCTTCGCCCAGAAGCATCCTCGTGACCTAAAAACGCCTATATAAAAGGTCCCCCGACGTTTTCCAGGAGGAGGCGGCGGAGAAACACAAAACCAGAAATAGAGAGGCAGAAGGCTGCCGCCGGAGAAGATCGGAGGGGGGAAACGGCGCCGGAATCCACCTCCGGAGGGCTCCACCCCCCTCCGGCGTGATCATCATCAACATCTACAGCAAGATCATCTCCATCTCCCCCAACAACATCTCCACCGTCTCCATGATGAGGAGGGAGTAGTCCCTCATCGGGGCTGAGGGTTCGTGCCGGTAGCTATGTGGTTTATCTCTCTATCCCATGGTGTGATCTTTATGTGATCATGAGCTTTGTAATCTAGTTGAATCCATAGATGTTACTCTTCGTCATCTTATGAATTATGCTACTCAAGTGGTTTTATTGATGTGATTTCTGGAGTCACCTTTGTCCCATGGTGTGAAGTTGACAGTGTGTGCACCGTGTGTGGCTATTAGGCTAAAGATTACATGAATACTTATCATGAGTTATTATTTGTGTTGGATGTCACTATGATATTGTGGTGTTTGTTAGTACTATCTTTGGATGCATATAGTAACCGCATGAAGTGTCCATAGATGTGGAATACGAACTTTAAGGTGTGCTTTTTGTAGCCCTACACATTGGATTGGTGTTCTTTATCCAACCAGAAATTAATTCAGAGTAGCATAATGAGGAGGAAATATTTATGTATTCAATTATATTATTATTGTTGAGAGTGTCCACTAGTGAAAGTATGATCTCTAGGCCTTATTTCCAAGCACCGTTTACACATTTGTCTTGTCCTCTTGCATTGAAGAGGATTGGGACACTTTCACATTCTTGTTTTGTTACATCAAACTTCTATCCATTAAATCAACCANCTTGTTCTATAAACTTGTTTAGTGCATAATCAACTAAAACTTGTGACACTTTAGTTGTAGGGAATAGATAACTTTTCTTTCTTGCTCCTGCGGATCGATACCTTACTTCCACATTGAGAGGTGCTACAGTGATCCCCTGCTCTTGGGGGTTATCAAGCACTTTTCTGGCGCCGTTGCCGGGGAGCGTAGCGCTTAAGTTTATATTCCTGTTTGCACTAGATATTTACTTTCAGTTTTGTATTTATCAAAAACCCAAAAAAATTAGAAAATAGAAAACAACAAAAAAATTAGAGAGCTTTATAAAATTTATCTTGAAATTGGTCATGATGCTTTTGAAGAGAAAATTTAAAAACCTATGGAACTTTATTTGCATAACAATGATGCTAGTAGCTATGTTATTAGTATGATTTTTTTGAATGCCATTGTTGCTAATGCTATGGAAAATTGCAAGCTTGGGGATGTCGGTTTTGATGAATATGATCTTTTTAGTTCCCCAAGCTTTGAGGAGGAAATTTGCTTTGATGATACTATGCCTCCTATATATGATGATTATAATGATGAATGTGATCTTTTCAGTCCACCTACTATTGAGCATAAAGTTTATTATGATTATGATATGCCTCCTATATATGATGATTATAATGATGATTATGAATGTTTTACTCCCACTATTACTAATGAGAAAGATTTTACTTATGTGGAGAGTAATAATAATATTTTTATGCATGTGAATCATGACAAGAATGCTTTATATGATACTTATGTTGTTCAGTTTGTTCATGTTGGCACTGAAATTTATTATGAGAGAGAGAAACATGTCTCTAAATATCTCAATAATACTATGTTTCCTCTCTTTATGTTGAAGGTTTTAATGTTGCACTTGCTTTACCTTCCTATGCTAATTACTATATGCTTCATTGATTTATTTTCTTACAAGATCCCAATGCATAGGAAGTGGGTTAGACTTAAATGTGTTTCGTATTTTCTCTTGATGCTCACCTTTGCGTTTCAATTCTTATTCCTATGTGAGCATCATTAAAACTATCATGGCTGTCCAGAAAACAGATTCCTTAGCTTCACTGAGAAAATTTTTAAAAATCACAGAAGAGGAATTTTGACCTAACATTTTACGACAGCAATATTAAGCTATTAACACACATTTCATTAGTTCAAAGTTTTCTGATTTGAGCAACGTAAGTGCCTCTCAAAATTCACTCTTTATAGACTGTCCAGTTTTTGACAGATTCTGTCTTTATTTTGCATTACTCTCATTATTTGTGTTTTGTGTGGTTCTATTAATCAAATAGCAATGCACAACCATAGTAATATTAGCTAATGTTTAGAATCAACTCATGATATGTCTTTGCTGTACCTATGTGGATTTAATTTATGGAGACACTAACCCCTCTAATCAAGTTTTATGATGAGTTTTGTGTAAAGAAATTTTCAAGTGGAAGAGTTGAGGGTGATGAACAAAGATCAAGAGGGACAACCACTCAAGCTTGGAGATGTTACCCCTAGGCTCACCCTATCTATATCAAATACATACAAGAATTTAAGCTTGGGGATACCAAGCCACCTCACTCCAACCATCTTGATACCAAGTAAGTAAGCCTAGCTATATGGCTATAAAAAAAGCGCTTTACGGGAGGCAATCCGGTTGTTTTTATTTTTGATTTTATTTGTGTCCTCTTGCTGTAACAAGAGACTTAGTTTTTAGTTTAGTTTCTGGAATTTTTAATAAAGTGCCAAGTTTTACCCATTTTGGTTTGAAAAAGTTGTTATTTTGCATGCGGAGATTTCATTCCAGCACAGGTATGTGCACGGTTTGATTTTTAGTTCTTATTATGTAACTCCGAATGAGCTTATATTTTTATTGTAACTTCAACTTTTCATCCTCTCTAAGCATGAAGTTTTTCAGAATTTTTAGACATGTGTAAGTCAGGTAGAAAAATACGTTTTTCTGCTGTCAGTTTTCTGGACAGATTCTGTCCAATATTGTTTGATATATGTTTTGAACTTTTAACTTGAATCTTGTTGATCCAGTTGAGTTTATTAATAGGCATACAACATTATAAACTTTATGGACATTCACATGAATTTTGTCTTAGGATTATAAGCAGCAAGTAATGCATTTGTCTATTACTACTAATGTCACCCCACAGAAAAGAAATGGGAGAAACAGTATTTTGAAGTTTTTCACAGGGATTAGAGGAGATGCACAAAGAGCTATCCAAGGATGGTGAAAGCCATAAGCTTGGGGATGTGAAGAAAACCCCAATGGACCAACACACTCTCGGTTTGCACATGTCTAACTTCTGTTTTTCTATCAATGCACTTTATCGCATAAACTTGGAGCGTCTTTTATTTGTTTTTTGTTTTGGTTTGATTTTTGTTTTGAGACCACCACTATCATTTTATATATGTGAAAGATAATGGAAATATGGGTTGGAATATCTTGCATGCTTTTATTGTATTGGGAAAAGGGATGTCTAAGTTGATTTTTAATGACACATATAGTTACATGATTCATGAGCTTCTCTATGAGTAATAATTTGCAAATGATTTATCATGAGCTATCTTTTATTCATGTTTTTATGCTGTATGTTATTTCACCTTGTTTTACATGAATTAGTTAGTTCTATGGACACTCATGCATGCATCTAGATGGTCATCTTTCTCCCTTTTGCTAGCCCAAAATTCCAACAAGTAAAACTTATTTCCAACACCTTCAACCCAAGTTTTTCCAGTGAGTCCACCATATCTACCTATTAGCTTTATGCTATTCCAAGTATGTTTATCATGTTATTTGTGTTTATCTATACCTCTAAATGAAAATGATTATGTTATTTATTGTAATGGAAAAGTTGGTTAAAAAGCTCTCGCGAACTTGATGCACACTTTAGTTGCATTTAATAAACATGAACCATTGTGATTAATATTATGATGATAGTGGCTTGATAAATGTTTAAGGTTGGGAGTTAGCCCATATGTGCTGTCACATGCAAAGCTTTCAACATGTTCCATCATTTATTTAGTTGATATCATGTNTTCACACCATGGAGGAGAAATTTTCTTATGTTGAGAAATACTTATGTGGTTTGCAATTATCTTTAGTTCCAAATTAATTTGAAATAGGGAAACATGTCTCTAAATATCTCAATAATACTATGTTTCCTCTCTTTATGTTGAAGGTTTAATGTCGCACTTGCTTTACCTTCCTATGCTAATTACTATATGCTACATTGATTTATTTTCTTACAAGATCCCAATGCATAGGAAGTGGGTTAGACTTAAATGTGTTTCATATTTTTCTCTTGATGCTCTCTTTTTCATTTCAATTCTTATTCCTATGTGAGCATCATTAAATAACCTCTTTTGAGAGGTAGAATCAAACAATAGTGATTTGCTGTCCAGAAAACTGATTCCTCAGCTTCACTGCAAAAAATGTTAAAAATCACAGAAAGGAATTTTGACTTGATATTTTACGAAAGCAATCTTCAGTTATCATTACACAATTCATTAGTTCAAAGTTTTCTGATTTGAGCAACGTAAGTGCCCCTGAAAATTCACTCTTTACGGGCTGTTCAGTTTTTGACAGATTCTATCTTTATTTTGCGTTACACTCATTGCTTGTGTTTTGTGTGGTTCTATTGATCAAAGCGCAATGCACAACCATAGTAATATTAGCTAATGTTTAGAATCAACTCATGATATGTCTTTTCTATACCTATGGAGATTTAATTTATGGAGACACTAACCCCTCTAATCAAGTTTATGATGAGTTATGTGTGAAGAGAACTTTAAGGTGGAAGAATTGAGGGCGATGAACAAGATCAAGAGGGACAAAAACTTAAGCTTGGGGATGTAACCTCTAAGCTCACCCTACATACAAGAATTTAAGCTTGGGGATGCCAATCCACCTCACTCCAACCATCTTGATACCGAGTAAGTAAGCCTAGCTATATGGCTATAAAGAAAGCGCTTTACGGGAGGCAACCCGGTTGTTTTTATTTTGATTTTCTTCATGTCCTCTTGCTGTAACAAGAGACTTAGTTTTTAGTCTAGTTTCTGAAATTTTTAATAAAGTGCCAAGTTTTACCTATTTTGGTTTGAGAAAGTTGTTATTTTGCATACGGAGATTTCATTCCAGCACAGGTCTGTGAACGGTTTGATTTTTAATTCTTATTATGTAACTCCGAATGAGCCGATATTTTTACTGTAAATGTAACCTTTCATCCTCTGTGTGCATGAATTGTTTCAGAATTTTTAGACATGTGTAAGTTAGGTAGAAAAATACGTTTTGCTGCTGTCAGTTTTCTGGACAGATTCTGTCCAATATTGTTCGATGCATTGTTTTGAACTTTTAACTTGAATATTGTTGATCCAATTGAGTTTATTAATAGGCATACAACATTATACACTTTCTGGACATTCACATGAATTTTTGTCTTAGGATTATAAGCAGCAAGTAATGCATTTGTCTATCACTACTAATGTCACCCCACAGAGAAGAAATGGGAGAAACAGTGTTTTGAAGTTTTTTCACAGGGATTGGAGGAGATGCACCATGAGTTATCCAAGGATGGTGAAAACCATAAGCTTGGGGATGTGGAGAACATCCCCACTGGACCAACACACTCTCGGTTTGCACACGTCTAATTTCTGTTTTTCTATCAATGCACTTTATCGCATAAACTTGGAGCGTCTTTTGTTTGTCAGTTTAATTTTTTTTGTGAGACCACCACACTATCATTTATATATGAGAAAGCTACTGTAAATATGGGTTGAAATATCTTGCATTATTTTATTGTATTGGAAAAGGGATGTCTAAATTTGATTTTTAATGACACATATAGTTGCATGATTCATGAGCTTCTTTATGAGTAATAATTTGCAAATGCTTTATCATGAGCTATCTTTTATTCATGTTTTGATGCTGTATGTTACTTCACTTTATTTGACATGAATTAGTTAGTTCCATGGACACTCATGCATGCATCTAAATGGTCATCTTTCTCCCTTTTGCTAGCCCAAAAATTCCAACAAGTAAAAACTTGTTTTCAACACCTTCAACCCAAGTTTTTCTAGTGAGTCCACCATATCTACCTATTAGCTTTATGCTATCCAAGTATGTTTATCATGTTATTTGTGTTATCTATACCTCTAAATGAAAATGATTATGTTATTTATTGTAATGGGAAAAGTTGGTTAAAAAGCTCTCGCGAACTTGATGCACACTTTACTTTTATTGCATTCAAAAAGATGAACCATTGTGATTAATATTATGATGATAGCGGCTTGATAAATGTTTAAGGTTGGGAGTTAGCCCATATGTGCTGTCGCAAAGCTTTCAACATGTTCCATTATTTATTTAGTTGATATCATGTATTTTTGTCTATGGATGCCTATCATGACGAAATAAATGTGGAAATAGAATTAAGTTTAAATGAGTTTGTATAAATGGTTAGAGAGAAACCGGGGCCGCTAATCTAAGCCATGCATCATTCATGGTGGAAATTTACTTACATGCTATTTTGAACTCTCAGTGATACACCCTACAATAAAAAGCTTTATCAAGTGGTAAATAAAGAGGGTGTTGAGATTGTTCATTATGTTTGTTTGTCTTGTTGTTTTGATATGGGCTTGATCCATATCATGGGACAAGAGGTACCCCAGTTGAGACTCTTGATGATACCGTTTTTACTTACAATGATAGATAACTTAAACTTGCTCTGTTTCCCAAGTTGAGTAATCATGGTGTAGGTACTTGTATTCAAGGGACATGAGACATCTAACCTTTACTTTATCAAGGCCACTACTCATATTTGCTTTCACATTTAACTTTAATCATTCAAGATGCTATGATAGGGGAATGAGAGCTTGGCACCAAGTATTACCATTCCATTCAATAACTTAAGTAGAATAGTTTGGAGGATAGATGAAACTCATGCATGCTTTACCTCTACTTATTTATACATCTTTTTCAAAGTGTCCACCTTTTATATTCAGATTTTCACCACACTCTATGGACCTCAAGAATGTAAAAGTAAGAATGTCCATAGTACTATCTTTAATGTTGCACTTTGTGAACTATCATTGATCATCTTTGCATTAAATAATTGATATCACTTTATAAACTGTTTGCATATTGCTACTTCTTTGAATAACGAATCATTTGACTTTATGTAGCAGTAGCAATCATCTTTTATATCCATGTTTTGATTATATTGCAAAGTTCATGTTAGTTTTATCACTTTCATACTCGAGGACGAGCATGAGTTAAGCTTGGGGATGTTGATGCATCTAAAATGCATACACGAACTTTGCACTATAATAGTTATATTCCATTCATATTTGCATCATATAAGGGGTATATTACTGTTATTTAATGATTTTTGGTAATTTATAATGATTTCCCCTTTTTATGGAATTAATCCTGCGCAGGCAGAAAACCCCTATTTCTTTCTTTATTTGTTTCAGGACCTTAACGACGTCATAATGAGCTATAAATTTAGGGGGGTCATTATTTTGGAAGGAGAAGATTTAGGAGCGAAAGAAGTCAACGAACGGAGGCCGGAGGACCAAAAGGGGGGGGGGTCCCACGTGGCTACAGTACCAGGCCGCGTGGGCCCATCCCATTTGGCCCTCGTGGCCCCGTTTGCATCGATCCTTCGCCCTGAAGCATCCTCGTGACCTAAAAACGCCTATATAAAAGGTCCCCCGACGTTTTCCAGAGGGAGGCGGCGGAGAAACGCAAAACCAGAAACAGAGAGGCAGAGGGCTGCCGCCGGAGAAGATCGGAGGGGGGAAACACCGCCGGAATCCACCTCCGGAGGGCTCCACCCCCCTCCGGCGTGATCATCATCAACATCTACAGCAAGATCGTCTCCACTCCGGGCTGCACCTCTTCATCAACCTCTCCATCAAGCTCCTCATCCCCATGATGAAGGGGGAGTAGTCTCCCTCGGGGCTGAAGGCTGATGCCAGTAGCTATGTGGTTTATCTCTCTCTCTCATGGTGTAATCTTTATGTGATCATGAGCTTTGTAATATAGTTGAATCCATAGATGGTTCTCTTCTTTATCTTATGAATTATGCTACTCAAGTGGTTTTATTGATGTGATTGCCAGAGTCACCTTTGTCCCATGGTGTGAAGTTGACAGTACATGCACCGTGTGTGGCTCTTAGGCTAAAGATTACATGAATACTTATCATGAGTTATTATTTGTGGTAGATGTCTCTATGAAATTGTGGTGTTTGTCTAGTACTATTTAGGGAACTCAAGTTGGCAGTGTGGGGTTCCCTAGATGTGGAATGCGACTTTAAGGTGTGCTTTTATGGCCCTACACAATGGATTGGTGTTCTTTATCCAACCAGAAATTAATTCAGAGTAGCATAATGAGGAGGAATTATCTATGTATTCAATTATATTATTATTGTTGAGAGTGTCCACTAGTGAAAGTATGATCCCTAGGCCTTATTTCCAAAGCACCGTTTACACCTTTGTCTTGTCCTCTTGCATTAAAGAGGATTGGGACACTTTCACACTCTTGTTCCCTTGTCTTGTCCTCTTGCATTAAAGAGGATTGGGACACTTTCACACTCTTGTTTTGTTACATTAAACTTCCATTCATTAAATCAACCATCTTGTTCCTTAAACTTGTTTAGTGCATAATCAACTAAAACTTGTGACACTTTAGTTGTAGGGAATAGATAACTTTTCCTTCTTGCTTCTGCGGATCGATACCTTACTTCCACATTGAGAGGTGCTACAGTGATCCCCTGCTCTTGGGGGTTATCACCCATCCACCCGCCGCGCGCCGTGGTAGAGGGTGCCCAGGTCGAAAGCCCAGCTCGGCACCCTCGCACGGCCCAAGAGGTTGGAGTAGAAGGCGCGAAGGGCCTCGGCCTTGCCTGCATGGTCGACGATGAGCTCGCCGTCGATGTCGAGGGAGCGGATGTGATTCCGACGAAGCCGATGCGACGCCCGGGCGTGAAAGAATCTGGTATTCTCATCACCTTCCTTCACCGCCCGGAACTTGCCCCGCTGCTTCCAGAAGACGACCGCGCGGCCGACGGAGCCAGCGAGTTGCACCCGAGCCTCCGCCCGGAGCGAGGTCTCCTCACCTGAAAGAGAACGAGATTATTCGAGGAAATCGAAGAGGTCAATGACAAAGCGGCAATTGTTGTCTAGGTGCGGGACGTACCGGTGACCGACCTTCCACCGCTTCGCAGCGGACCTGAACCGCTTAACACTAGTGGCAAGATCGAGAGAGGCATCGCGAGTAGGCACCACATGGTTCCTGGAGGGGGTGGTGGTGGGGAGGAAAAGGGGGTCAAGCAACCAGGAGTTTTCAAAACGGAAATGGTGGGAGTTTGGGATGGTGGTGACAGCGGTGGCTAGGAGCGGGTGGTGGTCGGAGGTGGGGCGAGGGAGGGAGACCAGAGAGGAGTTTGGGAAGGTAGAGTTCCATTCGACGTTGAAAAACGCCCGATCGAGCTTAGCGAGGACGGGATCGACCTGGCCATTGGTCCAAGTGAAGAGCCTATCAAGGAGAGGGAGTTCAAACCAGTGTAACTGTCGGATCATGGAGTTGAACTTGTTGGCCAGGTTTTGGTCGAAATTTGCATTGTTTTTGTCTTCGGGGTACCGTAGGAGGTTAAAATCGCCAAGCACAAGCCAAGGACCGGTAACCGAGGGCGCGAGGGCTATCATCTCATCGACGAAGGCGTCGGTCAGCGAGTGGTCAGAGGGGGCGTACACGTTGGTGATGGTGAAGCTGATGTCGGAGGTGGTGGAGGCGAGTTTGGTGGTGAGGCTGTAGGTGGCGCGCGTGGTGGAGGAGAGCAGGAGGTGGTTTGGATCCCAGGTCGTGACCAGACCGCCGCGGCTGCCAATGGCATCGACCTGGGTGAACTCGGAGAGGTTTGAGGGGAGGAAAGTACGAGCTTTCGAGGCGTCCAACGCTGAGAGTTTAGTCTCTTGAATACAGACGATCGTGGGATGAGTGGTAGACAGATTGTCACGGACAACAGGGCATTTTGCATCGTCTCCTAAACCGCGAACGTTCCAGGTCACGATGAACAGATTTCTAAAGGACAAACTATCCATTACAACAGGAGACACCAGAATAACACGGGGCGGGGTACAGCGAACACCGCTGCACCATTTTTTTGACAAGAGAGGAATTAACACAGAGACTAAAGGAAGGGAGACAAGGATGACGGCGCGCTACGCCACGGGCAAGGGGAACGGATTTCTGGCTAATCATCAGTACCAGCAGGCACCATCTTGTTCCTTCCACCCGCTGCACGTCTGAAGGCAGCAGCCCTGATATCGGACACATTCTTCATTCCCAAAGGAGCAGACTTCTTCTTCAGAACCTGGCACTTCACAATCTGGTCCTGCAGACCAACTGAGCAGCCTCGCAGAGAGTCACGCAGCGCCCTGCGCTTAACAGCTTTTGTGGTCATGTCCTCAAAGCCTTGCGGTTCCATCCCAACAAGGCGATCGCTGGTCCGCCGGACCATTTCATCGTACTTCTTAGCTTTGCCACGAGCCTTGCGGCGGTGGTGTGCAGATCCGACCACTTTGGTCCAGTTGTCCTCCTCATCATCCGCGAGAGGCAGCAGATCCACCCCAGCGGTGCAGGGCCCCATCGGGGCAGCAGCAACAGGCAGCTCGACGATCTCAGTGATGATGACCGTGCTTTTCCGGAAGGATGGTGAGGACGCAGCTGAGGTGAGAGCAGAACTGCATGTTGAGCTCCACAGCCCCGAGGTAGGGGAGGCCGTGGCAGATCCATCAGAGGTGACATATGGCGATGAAGGTGGTGCGCGCAGGTTGGGCGGGCTGGCCGCAGCAAGCAGGAGACGCTGCTCACGCTGACGACCGCGCCAAGCAGCAGCACCCCCGGCGCCACCGTTGGCAGAGCGCGGCGACCCGCCCACAGCAGCACCCCGGGCGGCAGGGAGCCCCAGAAGGACGGGGGTGGAGTGACGGAAAGGCGACGGGGGCGGGGGCCTGAAGTAGCGGTGGTACACGCCGTCCACGAACCTGACTCCATACGGCCAAACCTTAACAACCTCCACACGCACGACCCGGGTCCCCCACGGCCCGCCTTTCGGCCAGACACCACAGGCAACGAGCCTGGCGTGCCCACAGAGGACCACCGCCTTGACGCACGACATGTCTCTCCCCAGGAGGCAGATGGGGTCAATCTCAAGCAACTTTCCAAACCCAGCAAACAGAGCCGTGATCCCAGCAGGAGTGTTGTGTTCAGCCGCCAGCGGTGAGGCCCAGAGCAAAGCACAGACATCTTCCAGCACGGGGACCCTCTGGGCTTCCTCCTCCCACTCCAGAGAGATGCGCACATCCTCATGCATGAAGGGGGCGAGCAGCAGCGCCATTTCCCTCTCCTCGTAGCTTGCGAAGCGGACGTAGGCCGCGCCCAAGCCAGAGTGGACAAGCTCGCACTGGAGGTGAGACATGTGGCGGAATAGAGCCTCCCCAATGGCACGACCGTTATCAACGAAGCCGGAGGCTGGCTCAAGCCACACAACAGCAAGCCGGCGTGCAGCCTCGAGGTCCCCCTCAGGCATCCAAACTTCACTGGCATTCTCGCGGTCGACCGTGGCGGGCACAGACGGAGCAGAGAGTGGGGAGCTGACCTCCGAGCCCTCCGAGCCCGAGGCGATGGAGGACGGAGCCCCGGGGTTGTCTTTTCAATGCTCCTGCTATGTAATTTTGCTATCGTTGTTTGGGGAAAGGGATCCAATTCGTTTCCTTCGATGAGCATATCAGTTTTTTTTTAATTCGGATTTAGTGTAATTGTAGCTGTGGAAAGCTGAGGTAGCAGAAAAAGGAAGTCTTTGTTTGGATATACATTTGGCTATACATTTATTTTCATGCTATTTTTATATGTAGATCATACATCAGTTTTTCTATTCTGATCGCCTGGTAATGGTGCAACTGAGTTTCAGAGGTTTTGTCTTGAGGTGGAAGAAGGTCAGATCGATGGGTTCTTAAGTGGGTTAATTGTGGGCGTGTTTCTTATTGGAGCTGGCAATAGCTTTAGGTTGTGGGCTTTTTGGCACTGGCCCAATACCGAGTCAAGACTCACGCTCGTGGTCGGTCCTACAGAATCACGTGAATTGACGCGACGACAGCCGCTGCACCAAGCATACAAGGATGCGGCGCCGCTAGATAGTAGCGTCCCAAAATGAAATGAATGAAGGTACGCACTAAAAAAACGTCCAAATTCATGGAGTAGAAAAGTGAGAAAAGTTAAAACATTTTATAAAAAACCAAGGAAGTAGCAGCCAGCTTACACATATACTCCCTCCGTCCAAAAATAAGTGTCTCAAATTTGCTTAAAAGTAGATGTATTTAGATATGTTTCATATATAAATACATCCACTTTTTTCAAATTTGCGATACTTATTTTTGGACGGAGGGAGTAGATATGTGCTATGCTCGCTGGAGATGGATTTGGATGCGAGACGTGAATGAATAGCATGGATTCCGCGTCACCCAGGGGCGTTGGGTTCCGCGTCATTCGGTAACTCCCTTGCATGCCTCGGGGGGACCACTGTGGACGGGGTCCGCTGCGTTGTTGTCGAGCGACCAGTGGTGGTCGAGGACGTGAGCGTGGAGGCGGAAAGCCTTGCGGCGCGGAGCGATGGGATGGAGGCTGGCATCGTGGACAGCGAGCAGATCGCAAGCCCATCCCTCTGGGCCAATCTCGTGACCCCTCTGTCCCCCAGCCTTGTTGACTTCCGTGGTCGCCTGCTTAATAGGTGGAGCAGCTCGGGTGACTCGACGGTTTCGCCTGGTTCCCTGTGGCGCGCGTGTTCCCGGTTGTGCCCGCTGCTGTGCAATCCCCGCCTTTGTAGACCGATTCCTCTCCTGGGAGGAGGAACGGTGGGCCGCAACCGCGTTGGTGGCTGGTCTCGGCCCACATGATGGTCCTGGGCCGGATCGTGTGGATGACTTTCTGAGCACAGTTGCCTGCACGCCCTCGACGCCTCTTCTATCGGCTAGTGCTTGCACCAGGCGCCGTAACCTGCAGACGGTTCCTCGCAATTTCAAGCCAAGAAGGAGTCCACGCCTGGCGCTTGACAAAAGGGCTGGAGCTACGGCTCTGAAAAAGGCACAGGGTAATCTCATGAAGCAGCTGGGGTTGATCGATGAAGAGGTGGAGGAGTTTTCTGAAGAAGATCTGCAACATTATTGTGCAGTGTTTGACACGCCGCTAACTGAGTCTGAGAGGGGAGCTCTTGCGTTGCTGCTCAAGGTCAGCGCCTCCGTGGAGCACGCGTATGTTTAGTACGTGCCTAGTGTGGATTTGTAGGCCTGTTTAGATGTTGACTCCATCCGATCTTGTTATGGTGTGGAATTGTCGTGGATTAAACTCCCCTGCACGGCGTGATTTAGTGCGTGAGTTTGTTTCGGATTCGGGCGTCGTGTTTGTTGCCCTTACCGAGACCAAGCTAAACTCTGTAAACTCCTTTGACATAATGGCTATGCTTGGTCCCCGCTTCGACGGGTTTGAGTACTTGCCGGCCGTGGTAACTCGTGGAGGAATACTTGTGGCGTAGCAATCTGGCAGATTAGCCGGTTCTATTTGTTCGTTAGGAGATTACTCCCTCACGATCCGTATCACTCCTTCTGTTGGTGAACCGTGGTGGTTTACTGTATGGTCCGTCCACGGATTGTGACAAGGATGCTTTTCTGCTTGAGCTACGTGATGTGGCTGGTAGGTGCCCTGGATCGTGGGCGGTTGCGAGAGATTTTAATCTTATTTTGGATGCTTGTGATAAGAATCAAGGCGTGATTAATCGTGGTCTCACGGGGAAATTCCGTCGTACTATTAATGACCTCTGTTTGAAAGAGGCCACTCTTGTGGGACGCTCCTTCACGTGGAGTAATGAACGTGCCCTGCCGACGTTGGTTAAGCTTGATCGTTGGTTCGGTACTGTGGATTGGCAGTTGTCCTACCCCAATAACATGCTTACGGCCCTGTTCCATCTCCGATCACTCGCCGTTGCTCATGTCGCTTGCATGTAATGCTTCGGCTAAGCGTCGTTTCCACTTTGAGTCTTTTTGGTGCTCCTTTCCGGGGTTCCAGGAGGAGGTACAACGCCTCTGGTGTACTCCTGTGGAGGTGGGGACCGAACCCTCTAGTTGAGCTCGACCGTAGGCTTCGGCGTACGGCGGCTGGTTTACGTAGCTGGGGGGAGCGGGCCGTTGGCAATGTTATAATGCAGTTGATTATGGCCCATGAGGTGATTCTCCGCCTCGACACGGCCCAAGAGGGGAGGTGTCTGACTCCGGAGGAAACCATGTTGCGCAAGCAATTAAAGCTGAAATGCCTGGGGCTCGCCTCCTTCGAGCGCACCATTGCTCGTACTAGATCGAGGTTGACTTGGCTAAAGGAGGGTGATGCTAATACTAGTTTCTTCCAGATCAATGCCTCTAGTAGGCGCAAAAAGAACTGTATCCGTAGATTGCGTCTGGATGGGGTGGTCTCCACCGACCAAGAGGTGATGGAAAGTATTGCTTTCAATTTTTTTGAGGAAAAGTTAGGTGTGGCTGTGGATAGACCCCGCTCGATCAACCTTGCGGGCCTTGGGTTGTCTCGGCTCGACTTATCAGAGCTCGAGGCTCCTTGGTCGGAGGCGGAGGTTTGGAATGTGATCAAATGCTTGCCGGCGGATAAGGCGCCGGGGCCAGACGGATTCACTATCAACTTCTATCACAAGTGTTGGGCCATTGTCAAAAGTGTCGTGGTGGATGCTATTAATAGCCTTTTTCTTTTGCGCGACCATGGGTTTAAAACCTTAAATCAAGCCTTGGTGGTTCTATTACCTAAAAAAGATGAAGCGGTGGAAATGGGGGACTTTCGTCCTATAAGCTTGGTCCATAGCTTTGGAAAGATCTTTTCCAAGTTACTTGCGGTTCGCTTGGGGCACCGCATGTCGGAGCTAGTGGCCATTAATCAAAGTGCTTTCATCCGTGGGCGTTCTATTCTGGACAATTTTATGCTCGTGCAAAGTGCCATTCGTGCCATTCACCGCAAGAAAATGTCGGCTATTTTTCTCAAGTTGGATCTCGCTAGGGCTTTTGATTCCGTGTCTTGGCCCTTCATTTTGGAGGTGCTTCGTGCACGTGGTTTTGGGGAGAGGTGGTGCGCATGGATTATTGCAATCCTTTCTTCCACCAGCTCAAAAATCTTGGTCAATGGGCATACCACGGAGAGGGTGTGGCATAGGCGTGGCCTTCGGCAGGGCGACCCCCTCTCCCCGTTGATTTTTGTTTTGACCATGGACGTGTTGGCGGCACTTTTCGTGTGGGCCGACCAGGACGGCCTCTTTGGACCCCTCGAGCATGTGGGAGTCAAGTTTCGCCTCTGGTTGTTTGCGGATGACGTGGCCCTATTGATTAAACATGTGGACTCCGAGGTGCGGCTTGCCTTGGGGTTGTTTGAACTCTTTGGGGATGCCTCGGGTATGTGTGTAAATTTTGCGAAAAGTACGACAACTTTGATCCGTTGTGATGCTCCAGTTGTGGAGGAGGTGCAACCACTGCTGCCTTGTGGTATTGTTTCCTTTCCCTGCACCTACCTTGGTCTTCCGCTGGCCCCTATTCGTATCTCTAAAAACCATCTTCAGCCATATGTGGATAAGCTTGTGCGTCGTTTGTCGTCGTGGATGGGATCACTCTTGGCGGAGCCAGGGAGAGTGATTCTCATTAAGGCGGTCCTCACGGCTATGTCCATTTATTTGTTGTTGGCCTTGGATGTCCCCACGGCAGTAATCGAGCAGTTGGAAAGTATTTGTCGTGGATTCTTGTGGTGTGGAGAGGAATCGGCTAAAGGAGGGAGTTGTCCTATCGCTTGGCACCAGGTGTGCCTACCCACTAGGTTGGGTGGTCTTGGCATCCACAATCTTCATATTCTAAATGATGCTTTACGTTTGAAGTGGCTCTGGCTCTGTCGTGCGGATAGTACCAAGCCTTGGTCTGGGAGGGAGCTATCCTGTTCGATAAATTGTCGGGACATGTTTGATGCTTCTGTTTGCATTGTGCTTGGCAATGGCCAAAGTTGTCTCTTCTGGACCGACAAGTGGATTGCGAATCAAAGTGTTGTTATGTTGGCTCCTGCTCTCCTAAACTTCGTGGATCCCAAAATCCAAAATATGCGAACTGTTGAGCAAGGGCTCAACACGAACGCTTGGGTGCATGATATTGTCGGTGGACTCTCGGTTGCGGCCTTAGGCCAATTCCTTACCTTATGGAACACCCTCGTTCAGTTTACTCTCGTGGATTCGGCTGATCGTTTCGAGTGGAGGTGGACTAGCAATAAAGTCTACTCGGCCTGATCGGCATACCTTGCATTCTTTGAAGGTCTGACTTTGTGGCCTTTTCACGTGGCTATTTGGGATTGTAAAGCCCCTTCGAAGTACAAATTCTTTGCGTGGAAGGCGGCATGGAACCGATGTTGGACGGGAGAGAGGCGGCTACGTCATGGCCTGACTAACGATGGAACTTTCCCTATTTGTCTCCAGGAGCCTGAATCAATTCAACATCTGTTGCTCAACTGCTCCTACTCTCGCTCCATCTGGTTTGAGATCCTTTCAGGGCTTGGTCGGCCGGAGCTGACGCCTTCGGCTATGGAGAACCTTCAAGATTGGTGGACGCAGATCGCCTTACACTGGCCTACCAAGGAGGCGCCTAAAGTTCGCTCCCTGGTATTGCTTGCCATGCGCTCTATCTGGTTAGAGCGCAACAATCGGGTGTTTAGCAGAGGAGCTCGCACGGAGGCTGGCTTGCTTGATGCAATTATGGCGGAAGCCGAGCGGTGGAAAATTGTGGGGTTTTTGTGAGGAGTAGTCGTTTATGTTTAGGTCTTTGACCTTTTGTGTTGTTGTGGATTTTTGTAACTGTGTGTTCTCCTTCTATATATAAAAAGGCGTGCTTTCTCGCGCGTTCCTGAAAAAAATAGCATGGATTAGACTTTTTTGTAGCATGGATTAGTCTTTTTTTTTGCTAAAATTACATGGTACACACGTGGATTGGAGCAACGGTGGGATGGGGGAGGAGCCATGCACACGTATCATCGCGCCATCCTTGAGGAAGCCAGTCGACGAACTCGTCCTTGTTGTCAATAAGGTTGTACCTGAATACAGCGGACCACTCATACACCGAGTCGACGTCACCGCCACTATAGACGAAGTAGGCGTATCCACCATCAACGCCTAGCCGTGAGGCGTCCACGGCAAAGTTGTTGATCCACCCAAGGAAGAAGATGTGGTCGGCCAAGCTCCGGCCATCCTTCCTCACCCATCGAATCTTCTCCTCCGCCACCGACACCTCCTCTTGAATTGCGTACACCGACAACGAGAGTGTTTGAACAATGTCACGGATGTTTTCCCGACGCCCATCCTGCAAATTCGGTATATGAAGCGACGCCCACGAAAGCTCGCCGCGGGAAACCGTTCGGATCATCGATGGACTTGGGACCAGAAGGTCGCCAGCAACATCGTCGTACAACGTGACCACATGCTGCTGGCTAGGCTGGACGGAGACTAGGATCTTACCACCGTGAGACGCACTACGAGAGAACTACTCTATGCCGTGCAAGACTTTCGCTCGGCAAAGGCCAAAAATGGCTCGGCAAAGGCTTTGCCGGCCAGCCTCGCACGGCAAAGGCTGCACGGCAGCGTCTGGCCCGGCAACGCCGACGTTGCCGTGCGCCCCGCCCCATTTGCACGGAAAAGGCCATTGCCGAGCGTCTGCGCCTTTGCCGTGCGCCATGCAGCTCTGTCGTGCGCGAGCCCTTTGCCCTGCGCCTTGTACCCTCTGTCATGCGCCAGGCATTGCCGTGCGCCGTCCCGCCTCTGCCGTGCACCCTGCTGTGACATGCGCAGCACCTAGCACCCGCATGGCAAAGGGCTGGTGGACGTTGCCGTGCATGATCGACGTTGCCGTGCGCCGTGGGTGATCGACGTTGCATGCTGTCAGGACTATAGGTAGGCGACGCGTGGCACCTTTGCCATGTGTATGCACACTGCAAAGGTGACCAAATTGCCTTTGCCGTGTGCATACACATAGGGCTGGAATTAAAACTCGAAACTCGCGAGTTAAACGAGCTGCTCGGAACTCGACTCGGCTCGACTCGAACTCGTTGCTAAACGAGCCGAGCCGAGTTTTCATTTTAGACGCTAAACGAGTTCGAGTTAAACGAGCCGAGTTCCGAGCTACTCGTTTAGCTCGTTTAACTCGGTAAAATAAAATCGTTACATTATTCTTGTCTTTGTGAATTATTTTACCTCATTATCATAGTTTAACGACTAGATAGTACTTAATATTGTCATAGATTGTTTGATAATTGCATCATACATGCCTAAATAATTAGAAAAAATACATATAAAATCTATTACAATGCATGTTAACAGTTTTACCGAGCTAAACGAGTTAAACGAGCAAACTCGCGAGTTTAGCGAGCCGAGCCGAGTTTCAATTCTGAACTCGTTTGTCGAATGAGCCGAGTCGAGCCGAGCTCGCTAGTTGACCGAGCTTGAACGAGTCGAGCCGAGCCAGCTCGGCTCGGCTCGAATTCCAGGCCTACATACACACGGCAAAGGGTCCGCAATTTTTCATTTTTTGTTTTTTTGTTATTCCCTGCATTTACAAAAACAACATATATATATATATATATATATATATATATATATATATATGCAAAATAGTGGGCTACCCACCCGGCTAGCTACCCACCCACTAGTAGCCATTGGATCAGGTTGATTTTGATAGAGGGAGCATGCATAGATCACAGCGAACTAACCGGAAGCATAACGGCTGTTAGTGAGCACTTCCATCGACGTGAGTTTCTACTGTCCAGAGGGAGCAACTTTGTAGAGCACGCGCTAAAATACCAACATGGCTAGAATTTTGTAGAGCACGCGCTAAAATATCAACATTTATAGAATTTTGTGGAGCACGTGCTAAAATATCAACATTTGTAGAATTTTGTGGAGCTCGTGCTAAAACATTAGGGTTTGCAGAGCACGATGGTGCTATCTCTCCTGGTGTGTAAGCGTTCTAGACGTTTCGTTGGCAGTAGTTCCTGTTAATCGATTAGTTCATAGTTCTCGTTCGCAGGAGCTCACCCGCTCGGAGGAACCCTGCCTCATTGTGGAGTTTGCGGTGAAGTTGAGTGGGTTATCTCTTGCTTTGCTAGTTGTTTTCCACATCGCTGACCAGATCTACTTATTTTCTTCACTTTTGCAGCATGAACAGCCGAAATGCTTCATGGGTTTACAGGAAGGGACGAACGCCAAAGCCCAGTCCGGCAACTGTCGGCAACAGCCGGTGCTCGAAACAGAAGTCATCATACGCGTACTCCCACCTGCTACCTGAGTTGAACAACATCACCGAGCTTTTCTCTGTGCAGCAGTATGAACTGGCCAAGTCGACTGGTTTCAGTTCCTTCGCTGAGCCGACACACGCAGTGCAGTTCGACAGACAGTTCACTGTCTGGCTGCTAACGAGAGTGGACCCTGTCAACAGGTCAATTTCTGCCAACGTGGGGAGGAGGCTCCCCATATTCCCTGATCACGCAGCATCTGTATTTGGCTTCCCATGCACTGGCAAGGATGTTTGGGACGCGTCGTTGGACAAATCCCAGGCGATGCGGCAGAGTATCGAGCGGATGATCGGTATGGACGAAGAGAACACTTCCGTGAGAGAAGCCGCCATGAACAAACTGCGGTCATTAGCCGGACGAGAAATATCATCCGAAGAAGAAGCGGTGTTCAAGGTGTCATTTGTGATATGTGTAGTAAGCGCCATGTGTGATAGTATGAACCCCGGAGAGAGAGAATCCGTCAACTACTGGCCAGCGCTATCAGACCCACACACAATACAGAACTTCAACTGGGCATCATACTTTTCGAATCTGTCCTATCAGCAACCTCTTCGGCTAAAATGGCTTACAAGGACCAACACACCGTACATGCCACCTGCAGGCACAGCCTTATTTCTTCAGGTATGTTCGACATTTCTATTTTTTCGCTGCCCTGTTCTTGCGTATAACACATATCCGACTAATTGCTGCCTACATCATTAGTATCTCTACGACACCCACCTGACTTGCTGCCTTTGACATTCAGGTCTTCTACCTCGACAACATGCAGTACGGCGAAATCTCGTTGCCGAAGGGATCCATGCCACGATTTGAGCTATACGACGCATAGACTTTGTCTAAACAGATCATGGCGGAGATGGTTGGACTCAGAGGACAGACCCCATGCAGGATCTTCGGAGCTGGAAAGGTTATTTCTAACTTTGTTTTTGCCCCAACCCGCATGCTGTTCCACTGCGCCCGTCACTAACTAGCCCACCGTCCACCTATTGAACACCCCAGCCTGATTTGTCTCATTTTTTATGGTACACAGCTGAGACGGGACAGTGAAGTAGTCTACAGGAGGGGATTCGCACCACCAAGCACAGTCGCTTCGAACCCCAGCTCACCACTGCTAAAACGAAACAGGGTCGTACAACTACACCAGCTCTAAATGATACCCGCGCCCCAGCAATAATCGATGTAAGTTCTGCGCACTTTTAACCGGTGGATTTTTCCAAACACATTTTTCTGTAACCCGGCTATGAACTTCTCTATCAAACAGGCAAACATGCAGATACTCATTTTAGGAAGAGCACACAAAGCCATGTGCTTAAAGATCATCACAAATGCCCGAAAATCACTAGATGAGGAGTGCGACAAGCTGGTTGATGCATTCAACAGAATCACCTCACCCAACTCGACCCGTACACCGGTCAAAACAGCGGCGCCGCCCCCTAACACTGCAAGTGAGATAGTTCATTCGCCCGGACAACCATTCACGCCGTCCCCAATGCTCATTCTTTACGCGGTACTTTGTTTCTTCTGCAAGATGTTTGCTGCTTTTCACCAGACTACAAACCTAACAACTCTACTTTATTTGTTTGGACACAAACCTAACAGCTCTACTGTAACGACACGCGGTTTTTTTCCTTGTCTCACAGGCGATGGATTCATATCACATGTTGGAGGTTGCGACCCGCCAACATTCTCCTTTGGGCCAGAATTTGACGACATGCCCACTACATCCCTCGCGCCACCAGCCAACCATCAGCCCACCATTGAATTAAACACACCCATTTCACCGCTCGGCCCAAGCCCACCCAGGAAATATAGGCGGAGCTACACCCCTGGCGTCTCGCCACTATCAGCCACAAAAAAAAATCAGGTGATTTCTTGTTCAACAAGAGAACATCCGTACAGATCAACCTTAACGACGACGTCTCCGAGTTGGAGTTCACCCAAACACCTTCAACCAAAAAGATTGTCCACGAAGGTCTAATTCGATGCCCTCCCCGAGACACATCTCGACGTACATCCAGTGAAAACAAAGACGCTGCAAACAAGTTCTGGGGCGATGGCTACACCCGCAGACCCTCACAGGTACGAGACCCATGCTACCATTGGAAATTTGTGATTTATTTTTTCACATGACACTCAATCAATTAAAAAAAAAATGGAACACCAAATCAGGTCTGGATCAGACATGGAACACCAAAATTTATTTTCTCTCTTTACCATGTACAGGTTTTGGATCAGACATGGAACCCCAAAGTTTATCGAGCTATCCGCTAAACAGTTGTTGGAACAATTAGGACCTAACGGTAAAATGGAGCCGGACACTTGCGACGCGCTTCTACGTTACTTCCAGCAGGCACCTAGCTCTGGCAAACACATAGACTGGCGTCTATATCTTGAAACGGACTTCCCGGTATGTAATCCCCTGGCGCATAGTTTGTGGAACCTAATAAATCTGTATGTTCTTTTTTGGTTCATACATCTACCTTCACGCACGTTCACGCACTCTACTATCGTGTCGACCGACTTGCAGATGCGTGTTATAGCTGGAGAAGATTACATATCATCAAGAAGCATCCAACAGCAGTGGCTTGGAAAACACATCCTGCACGACGTGTCCAAGTGTATGCTGGTATGGATATCCCGCGCGATTATATTCCTTTCTTCCTAGTACCAAAAAATCTTGGGTCCATAAAGTACGTTACTACATGGCTACCGTTTTTTTCACAACAGATCATGACGTTAGTCACGGTACAAAACCAGTGGGCAGCATACGCCTGGGACATGAAAAGAAGACAAATTACTATCTACGCACCCGGAAACAAACAAGGAGAATGGGATGCTCACAACAAGGTTGTTACATTACTAACCAACGCATTTCGTAAATGCATTTCCACTTTCTTTGACGGATGGACAGTGCAATGGGAAAATTGGGCCACCGTCTACACAACTTCGAAATACCCCGACAACGATTCGCCTATAGAGTAAGCACTAGCCCCTCACGATCACCACCAGTAGAGGTTTTTTGCATACTAACGATCTAGCTGTTAATTGTACAATCTGTTTTTCCAGCCACGACTATGGACCAGAAACCATACATTTTCTCCGAACATTCGACGGGATCAAGCAAGGAGGCAAGCTAACATCAGTGAGCACACCTGCACCCTACCATTGCATAAAATTGTATAGTAATTTCCCGCCTTTCTTTACCGAAAGCGCATTACAAATTTTTACTTCTCAGTTTTCCTTTTGTTTAACCCACCCCCGCAGCCTAAGATGGACTGCGCCAGCCCTGCAGAGCTACTCTTCGACCTGCTACACCTCAAAGGCAACACAGGATCCCTCCCAACTCAGTTCGTACAGGTCATAGATGAATGAAATGTAACTGTTTGCCCGAGTTGGCGCGAAAAGTCGAGCATCAACTCCTCATGTATCTTGTTTAACTTTCCTCCTCCCCGCAAACCTATTGTAACCATTAAGACAAGTTTATGTATACTGTTTACACTTTAACTAGGCCTACTATGTGTTCACATTCGAATGCCACCTCACCAAGCATGCGCCTGCACCCGTACTCAAAGAAAACAAGCCGCCTAGCAAGATGTCGTCATGAGTTTTTATGAAGTTTCTTTGGCGCAACGAACACACAACAAATGAATAGCCATATTGCGACCGGCAAGGACACAGCGAAAAAAACCCCACCCATGCACCTTGAATCAGCTACTAAAAAAACAACAAACAGGACGGCGATTTGGATGACAAAGGCGAGACAACAAAGGAGAGAGGAACTCGAAGTCACGAGCGGAAGTGCAGCCCCTTCGATGCTACTATGTGTGCAGGGGAGCGGCTTTTTTTTAGTGCACGCAGTACCAATGGACACCCTCCCATCATCTAATCCCCTCATGCTAACGGGCGCCTCCTTCTCATGACATAATCCCCTCGTGCTAACAGGGTGCACAAGCCGTAGAGTGCACAAACGTAGATGAAAAATGGACAACAACCTACGGGATCCCTCGAGCTAACAAATAGCATAAAGGATGTAACGGGGGTGCGGTAACGACGTCTACTTCCTGATGGTGCTATCCAATATAGCAGATCTTGTGTTACCTATATCCAACGGCTGCTAAGCTATGCGTAGCTAGCCACCCGGGTAGCAAATCCGCGTTGATATATATATATATATATATATATATATATATATATATATATATATATATATATAAACCACTTGTAGAATAACTATTCTACAACACTTTTGAACTTCCCGCGTCACAACTGTGAACTCCACATGCTGTAAATGTGAACTTCCCGACGGAACACACCGATTCTCCACATTCGCCGGAAAATTTTCTAGTTCGATTTTTGATCCGCTTATCGGAATGATGCATATGATATACCGTTGGATAGCTATCGAAATTACGAAACTTTTTCATGTTCACAGGTTTTCGAAATTAGTTACGGTTTTTTAAAAAATTCATATATACGAACACTTTTTTCGCGACCGTACAGTATTTTGGTCGCCATTTGCAAACCGTTAATCGGATTGACGCAAATGATACGCCGTTGGAAAGCTATGAAAAATCCGCAACTTTGTTATCTCACGCATTTTTTCGAAATTCCTTACGGTTTAAGAGCAGTTTTAAATATACATAATTCTGTTGTTTTAGAATTCTCGTATTTTCTGAACTTCCCACTTCACAAGACTGAACTTCTTCCGAACACATAAGTGAAATTCTTCACGGAGCACGGAAATGTTAACTTCTTTCGAGCGTATGAAATGAACCCTTGTTTTTTTAGAAATTCGAAGTGAATTTCTGAAAAACAACAATAGTGGACTTCTAAAATTTTTTTGAGTGAACTTTCCAACTTTCTTTAAGTGAGTTCTTTCTATACGGTGAGCTTCATATTTTTTTTGAAGTGAACTTCTAGCATGCGGAAAGTGAACTTAAATTTTCAATGCCGCTAGTTATGTTCAGGTTGAACTTCTGCGTGATATAGAGTGAACTTTTCACAGAAAATCACGAATAAACTTCTCGTGTGACACAATTTTTTCTGAACTTCGTCCGTCGTGCAAGTGAACTTCGACTTTTTTCCTAATGAACTTCAAAATATTTTCTTTCTATACAGTGAACTTCAAAATATTCTTCAAATGAACTTCATTTTTACAGTAAAGTGAACCGCTTTTTTACTTGTGAATAAATTTGGTTTTTTATGAATAAAACAATGAACCTTGGTGATGGACGGTCTGAACTTCTAATTTTGAGCTTCCGTAATTTTAAAACTTAACTTTTTTGACGAGTCAAAATGAACTATTTTGCGGTCAAAACTGAACTTCAGATTTGTTCAAAGTAAACTCCAAAAAAGTACACATCCGACGCGTTCTGATATGAACTTGTGATGTGTTAAAAGTGAACTCCTGACACAAGTTGCTCCTCCCTTCTTTGTCAATCCCAAATAGTTTGGTCTGAATTTCCTCTTCCCATGTCGGAGCGCAGAAATAACTCCTTCTGCTCATGAGTTGCTGTCTTTCTTCGCACGTAGCTCGAGGGCGACGAGCCATGCTGGCAAGCAGGACGGGCACAACGCTCGCGCTGGGGAGGAAGGGGCGGGCGCGGCCGCTTGCCCGTGGCCGGCGCTGAGGAGGAAGGGGCTAGGGCCGGCGTACTGGAGCCGTCTTCGGCGCGGTAGGAAGCCGGGGCAGCGCGAGTGGGCCGTGACCTCCTAGGGGTGGCGGCGTTGAGTGGGTCGTGACCTCCCGGGGCGTCGGTGGTGCGGGGCCTCAACCTTCCAAGACGGCGGCGGAGAGGGAGCCTCGATCTCCTGGGGGACGGCGGCGGTGTAGGAGCTCGACCTCTCGGGGTGGGGGCGGCGCGCCAAGCAGGAGATGGAGGGCCGGCGTGCTCGGCGGGAGGTGAGAAGGCGGCGCGCCCGACGGGAGGTGGAGGGCTGGCGCGCCAAGAAGGAGATGGAGGCGGCGCTCTCCGCGGGAGGTGGTGGGCAGCGCTCTCCGCAGGAGGTGGTGGGCAGCACGCCTGGCAGGAGGTGGGGAGGCGGTGCGCCGGCTGCCGGGAGGAGCGCGATGGGTGTCGAGCGTGCGTGCAGAGAAGGGATAAGGTAGGAGAGCGCCGTGTACGGTTCGGTATAGGAAACCTATCCTAGTTGGTTTCTTATGGGGTGGGGGTTGTAGAATAGTCCTGCTCTCTCTCTCTCTCTCTCTCTATATATATATATATATATATATATATATATATATATATATATATATATATATATATATATATTGCAACCTGACAACTTCCCAGCAGCAGCATATATGCATGCATATACCAAATTCACCAAACCAATATCTTACAAATTCACCAAATAGCAATCTTACAAATTCACCAAATAGCAATCTTACAAATTCATCTAGCAATATTACAAGTTCACCAAAGCAACATTACACCTCCGGAGTGAGATTCACCAAGCATGAGATTCACCAAGCATCCTTCATCCACCTCCGGAGTGATTCCTCCTACAAAATTCAACCATGTACTACAATGAAAACAAAGCATTGTGTAATATGATATACAATGCAATATTAACATAGTAAACTAAGCATTGTTCACTAATATAAGATGGCATCAAGATGGCTCATAATATAAGATGGCATCAACATGGCAAATGGCATCAACATGGCTCATAACTCATATACTCCATTCATAACTCATCCACATGGCAAATGGCATCAACATGGCAAATGGCATCAACATGGCAAATGGCATCCTTCATCTTATGGCATGGCAACATTTCCAACAAGTGATGAATGTAGAAGAACTAACCTTTATTGTAGCTAACCATGTCCTTGTCCGGATCCATCTCCTTGTCCACCATGTTCTACTAGGTGAAAAGAAAAATAATGAGATTGCTAAGTTTCCAACAAGTGTGAGACATTAGAGTAAATTATGAAATTTTCAAGTTTGGGCACAAGTGACATTGCATGCACACATCTGCACCTATGCACACAAGTGAAAACTATCCTGGGTCTGCTAGGGATGTCAAACGCCCTGTCCACGAACGGATTGGCCTTTTCTGCCCATTCCTCAGTATAATTCCACCGACTGATTCTGCCATCGTACATCCAGTCACGATTTTCCATCCTCTAATCAGCACCAAAACAGACCAACATAGCATTTATATCAAATAGGAATAAAATGCATCATATTTTTATTTTTTTTACACATGCATCATCCTGAAGCTCTACTAGGTGGGCTCCTAGCAGCCGCCGGATCCGTATATTGAGTACGTTCTCCCTGCTCTACCCCGATCCGAGACAGAATTTCGGCAGCACCTCCCCACTGCTCTCCCGATACACGTCTCGCCAAAAAGCCGAGAGGGATGTGCATCCGGAGAACAACGGGGAGACGCTGCCAAAATCCTGACTCGGATCGGGGTAGAGCAGGGAGAACGTATCCAACTACGGATCCGTCGACTGTCCTGATAAATGCCGTAAGAGTTACGGTTCATAATATGCGAGACCACTAATGCATATTTATCCGTGTAACCCTTACTGTCGGGAAGAGACGCCTAGGTAAGGTAACGCGACATACTTGGTGATCTAGACACAAAAAAACATAGGTACATAGGCGCGAGATTATTACCCTAGACGCGTGAGCGAATCGGCGAAGAAGATCTGGGACGCCCTGTCAAACACCCCCGCGACGCCGCCCCCCCGTGTCCACCTTGAAGCATCGCCTACATAGCGAGAAAATAAATCAGGGCCTTTTTATTTAACATGCCTAAATACTATTTATAAAACAACCTAAATACTATTTATTTTAGCTGCCCAAATACACTATTATTTAACATTCCTAAACACTAATTATTTTAGCTACACTAGATACACTATTAATTAACATGCATATTTAATTTATTTTGCATGAAAATTGTATACTACACATACTATTTATTTTAGCTACACTAGATACACTATTAATTAACATGGATATTTAATTTATTTTGCATGAAACCTGTATACTACACAAACAAATCCTACACTAGATACACTAAAATCATACAAATACTAATCCTACACTAATGTATACGTTACCTGCAGGGGGAGCCCGACGCGCTCGGGATCGGAGGCAGGGGATCGGCTGTGTGGACGGGCTGGAGCTCGGCGGCCGCTCGACGGGGGGACAAGGGGCGGAGGCGGGCGCTCGGCGCGGGGGGGGGGGGGGGGGGCAAGGGGCAGATGCGGCGGGCGCTCGGCGGGGGGACAAGGGGCGGATGCGGCGGGCGCTCGCGAGGGCGGAGGCGTGGGCAGGGTAGCGGACGGCGGCGGAGCTGGGCTGCGTGGGCGGAGCTCGGACGCGGCGGCGGCGCTCGGATGCGTGGGAGGAGCAGAGGTGGCGGCGCGTGGGAGGGAGCGTGCGTGAGGAGGGAGGATGGGGTGTGCGTGCGTGTACGTATCCAGGTGCTAGTGGGGCGCGTCCAGGTGCCTCCTAGTCGAAACAGACGGCTAGGGTTTCGGCCCTTTGCCGTGTGGCCAGGATTTGCCGTGTGCAGCCACACGGCAATGCCCTTTGTCGTGCAAAAATCCCTTTGCCATGCGCCATGTGCTGTTTTGTCGTGCGGGCGGTCTTTGCCATGCGTAGCTGCACGGCAAAGAACCTTTGCCGTGTGCTGTCTCACGGCAAAGCGCGGGAAATTGTTTCTCCTTTTAAATATCAACATTTTAGTTGTCATGACATTTATTTAAAAAAATTATATTTAACCTGTTTTTTCAACATTTGCATTATTTAATAATGTACTTATATATCATGGTTTTTGAAAACTATAGGGTGGAACCTCTATTAGAGAAATCTAGGGGGTAGACCCACCGGGGCACACAGACCACCGTTTTCGGGTGGGGGGGGGGGGGGGGGGGATGACCTCCGGAGCACCGGAATCCCACCAAATCTTGCAAGTTGACCTAGGATATGTGTGCAAGTGTGGTCGAATGTGTGATTCGCCAAATGGTGACTCATAGCTCCCCGGTGTGACCTTCCTCATATTCGGGCGATAACACTTAGAAAATTCCTGGAGGTGTAGGCTGAACTGTCCCGCTGCGGGTATAACGGAGGCTAGAATGTGCCAAATGGTGCCACACCTGGTTTTCCATGTGTATGTGGCCTAAACAAACCTAAACCTAGTAAAAAGTACATTGGTGGAACCTCGCGCGGAGAATTCAAGGGGGTAGAGTGTTGGGGCCCACAGACCGCCATTTTCCGGGGAGGGGGGGGGGGATGAACTCCGGAGCACCGGAATCCCACCAAAACTTGCATGTGGACCTAGGAAATGTGTGGAAGTGTGTTGGATGGTGTAATGGTGCAATACATAGCTACCCGGTGTGACATTTCTCATATTCGGGCCATAACACTTAGAAGATTCCTGGACGTGTAGGTTGAAGTGTCCCTCTGCGGGTATACCGGGGTCTAGAATGTGCCAAATGGTGCCACACCTAGTTTTCCATGTGTCTATAGACTAAACAAACCTAAACCTATGAAAAAGTACATTGGTGGAACCTCGCGGGGAGAAATCTAGGGGCCTAGACAGCAAGGGCCCACAGACCGCCATTTTCGGGGGGGAATGACCTCCGGAGCACCGGAATCCCACCAAAACTTGCATGTGGACCTAGGATATGTGTGGAAGGGTGGTGTAAGGTTTGATTCACCAAATGATGCAAGACATAGCTCCCCGGTGTGACCTTCCTCACATTCGGGCCATAACACTTGGAAGATTCCTGGACGTGTAGGCTGAACTGTCCCGCTGCGGGTATACTGCTGCTGTATTAAAATAAGTTAGGTGGTGCCCCAAGCGAAGGCGGAATTGCAGCTAGTAGCAGTTTTCCCTCGTTTAACGAAACGAGGTTTATCGAACCAGTAGGACTTTGAAATCAACAACGAGGTGAATGTTGAAGATCTCTGGCGCTTGACCTTCAACAGACGTGGACCTGCACACACTCAACCAAAATACTTTGCCCCCAACGGCGGAAAGGTTGTCAATCTTTCCGGTCTCGCAGAAAACAAAGCGGTTAATTGTATGATGAAATAGATAAAATATGAAAAGTGACCAGAGGAGTAATGATGATTAAAAGCAAGTAAATGAGATTGTAAACAATGTAAAAAGATGGATCGGGGGCCATGGGTTCACTAGTGGATTCTCTCAAGTAAATAAAATATGCATATGATGGGTGAACGAATTACAGCTAGACAATTGACAAGATCATGACACAAACCCAATTTAGCTATGACAAAAAGGACATGATAATATTTATGGAGGCATCACGACAAGGAACAAAGACCGTTGAGTCCAACTGCGTCTTTGTCTAAAAAGTCCACCGTGGGATCGCTATCCAGCCTGTCACCCAACGGTATTAAGTTGCAAGCAACAGACAATTGCATTAAGTAAAGTGCATGAAGTAAGCAATACTAATATCAAAAGAGACATTAACACCGCTATTTTACCCTTAGTAGCAACAGAACACCCTCGCCTTAGACGATTCTGTCACTCATGCCCAGGAACAAAAGGGGGCATGAACCCACTATCTAGCATAAATATTCTCTCTTAGAGATACACATAATCATTTGGCCAAAGTAACTACGCACATCGGAGAGCATGTAAGAACATACATTACTCATATAAGAATCATGCATAATCTGAACATAACTTCATAATCCATCGGATCCCAGCAAACACATCACATAGCATTACAATAATCGATCTTGCTCATGTTAGGCAGCTCACAAGATCATAAGACATGAAGCACAAGAGAGAGAGACTACCAACTCGCTACTGCCATGGACCCGTAGTCCAAGGTGAGACTACTCACAAATCATCCCGGAGTAAGGCATGACGATGAAGAGCCCTCCGGGATCGATCTCCCCTCCGGCAGAGTGCCGGGATCAGCTTCAGATTGGACCCCGAACTAGGGTTTTTAGTGATGGTGCGTTGGGGTCGAGTTTCTGGAAAATAATTGCCTCCCTCGCGTTTTTAGGTTATTTCTGATTTTATAGGCGTCGGAGGGGGCCGAGGAGACGCCCCAGGAGCAGGGGCGGGCCCCACCCGCGGGTCCTAGGGGGGCCACGGCAGGCACCCGCCTGTGGCCCCTGGGTTGCCCCCCAGGTCGCCCTTCGGTCTTCTGGTGTCTTCCATCGAATAAAAATTCCCCATAAATTTTCGTCCAATTCCAAGAATATTTCCAGAAGTAAATTTCTGAAATACAAAAACAGCAAAAACAGGGAACTGGCACTTGGCATCTTGTCAATAGGTTAGTCCGACAAAATTCATAAAAATGATATAAATGACAGTAAAAACATATGACAATATCACAAAACTAGCATGGATCACTCAAAAGTTATAGATACGTTTGAGATGTACCAGCATCCCCAAGCTTAACTCCTACTCGTCCTCGAGTAGGTAAGTGATAACAAATAATTTTTGATGAGACATGCGACCAACACATTCTTGATCAAGATAGTAATGCAAATCAAAGGATGTGAATGAAGAGATACAAAACAATTGTCTATAATTGATAGCAAGAAAGCAATGAATAAACAAGTTGAATCATCCAAGCAAAACCTTTCATAAATAGTATGCCAAAGACATGAAAATAATGTGATCAACATAATTAACTAATTCACAAGGATAATAATTCCATGACAAAAGTGTTTGAGAATCAACACAAAGAAAGATGTAAGCATTAGCAAACAGCTTCAACTTCCAACGGCTTATCTTATAGATAAAGTCAATATAAAGATTCATGTTTAATCGTGATAATGTAATATGCTCAACGATACCCAGGGTCAATGCTAGATGATTGCTTTTTGTGGAGATAGAAGGAAAAAGGGAAAACTGACTCAACATTAAAAGTAAAATAAAGGCCCTTCGTTTTTTGGTTTTTAAAACAGAAGTAAAATGATTTTGAGGTATGCATGCTTTCGTCAACGACTTCACAACAGAGAAACTATCTAGTCCCTCATGACAAGTAGCTGGTTCTTAGAAGAGCGAGTACGCTCTTCTTTCTCCTTAGTTTCACCACTGTCCAATGTTTGGTCTGATTTCTCAGATTTGCATTGCGCGGAGGAGAATTGTGGGTTATATTTATATTTTGCTTAAGCTGCTCTCGGGTTGATTCAAGTGAAGACGTAATCCATCAACACCTGGTGAAAGGGGGGAAATGACCTCGCTTGTCACAAGTTATATCTAGCTCTCTACTGCTTCCTCGTGAGCTTAAAAACAGAGGCATAAACAAAAGGTATTTTGAATTTATAAAGGTAGCACATGACAAATTTACTTGGAATGGTAGGAAATACCATGCATAGGTAGATATGGTGGACTCAGCTGGCAAGAAAGTTTGGCTTTGGGGATTGGATGCACGAGTGAACCATACACTCAGTACGAATTTTTAGGCTTAGCAAAAAAGGTATTTGAAGCAAACATCTATCAATAACCGGTAACAGAACAACATAAGACATTTACCGGTCATAACCATAAAAACTCTACACCGTCTCCCTTGTTGACCAAACAATTCTTTTGATGGAAAGATTAGCACTATGAATTAACAACTGTGAAAAACCACACAATTTCAAGCTTTTAACCATATTTCTTTACTAATCAATTCCACTCAAATAACTAGCAAGTTTAATCATTCAACTTAACATCTCAAAACAATTGATAAGCATCAAGTATCCACACCATGATCTACAAAACTATGCAGGCTTTTCATTTTATTCTATCATCACACAAACAGTATTTTGTCGCATTAACAATTCAAGTAATTTTTCAACAACAACTCTCCAACAAGTATAAGTGAAGAACAAGAGAGTTTACTTTAACAACTAGCAGTTCTAAACAAGATAAAAGCTAAAAGCGAGAGATTACTAGAAAACAGACAGTAGCTAAGAATGCTCAAAAAGATATAAGCGAAGCAAAGGAGTATTCAAACGAAAAAGCGGAGCGTGCCTCTCTCCCACATAAATAAAGCTAGGATCCAACAAAGATATGACTAGCAAACAAACAAACAAAACTGAAAGTAAAAAGACGCTCCAAGTATAGCACATAATATGTAAAGTGATAAAAACGAAGTTGAACGAAGACGACCTTATGATAGTCGATGAAGATGAGGGGATGCCTTGGGCATCACCAAGCTTTGACTCTTGATAGTTCTTGATATACAGAGGGGGTGCCATGGGGGCATCCCCAAGCTTGAGCTCTGATCCCTCCTCGATTTCTTCATATTCCTCTCCTTTGGAACTTAAAAACTCACTTCACACAAAACTTCTCATAATTTGATTAGAGGGTTAGTGGTCATAAATTAAAATGCACATGTGTTCAACTCATGACAAATTGCAAACCAACTTCATTAAACATTAGATACTGTTTACTAAGGCTCAATGTGGCACTCTACCCCTAGAGTATCACGTATGACGATGGTAAAGAGACAAATACAAAATAAAAGTCAAAATCTGAACAGTCTGTAAAGATCGAATTTTTCGAGGCACTTCTGCAGATCAAATAAAAAAACTTAAAACTAAAGCAAGACAGATAAAAGCATCAGGCTTGCTGTAAAAAATTATAAGAAAAAGATAAAATTCTGGCGATTTTAGGATTTTCGTGCAACAGGCGCACAGAATCTGTTTTTGGACAGCAACACAATACCTCGCACTTTCAATGCATTAGAGGCTAAACTTGGTACAAAAAACCAAAAGAAAAAGATACAATGAAGTTGCTACAGAGGTAATAACTTCATGACTCAAGAAAATCAAAAAGCAAACTGAAAATAAAAGATGGATTGCCTCCCAACAAGCACTTTTCTTTAACGCCTTTTAGCTATGCGCAATGTCAAATATCAAGTTTTTTCGAAATCCATTGCAACTTTTCCTTCAATAAGCACTTCTTTATCTTTGAGGGGAAAGGAAAACCTGCCCCTAATGGGAAAACGAAAACATATGCATCCCTTTTTAATATCAATAAAAGATCCCACGGAACGAAGGAAAGATCTTCCAAGAACAATATTAGCTTGAGCCTTTGACTCAAGAACCAAGAAATCAACCAAATCAGTCTTATGTTTAAAAGTGACAAGGACTTCATTAACTCTTTTATAAATTTTTGAAGAGCTACCATCAGAATGAGAGTGACAAAAAGGGTAATCAAATAAGTCTCCAAACTTCATAGCATCGAAAACCATTTTAGGCATAGTTGACATCATAGAACCAATATCACAATAAGCAAGGAACCTTTGATCATTTATTTCAATAGGGACATATGGTTCCCAATATCCATTTATTTCAAGGATTTGATAATCTTTAGAGCTCACCTCTATTCCATTTAAATTTAGATTATATAAAATATTTTCTATTTTATCTAATCTACCATGTATTCCATTAGTTTTCTCATTGGTGGGAAAACAACTAAGCCTTTTATAATTCTCAGGGATTCTAATTCGTCAATTTCAAGAAAGTTTCCTCCAGTAATGACATCCAAAACATGCTTGCATGCATCAAATAGTCCATAATAAAAGCATCTCAGTAAACACACATAGAAAGCATGGGTTGGATCTTTTGATGTAATTCTGAAATTCTATCCCAAGCATTCTTAAAACTTTCTTCTCCCTTTTGTTTGAAGGTAAAGAACTCGGCTAAGAGAGGCATATCAAGAGTGGTAAAGCTAGACATAAAGACAGGATAAAATAACATGACAGAATTAAAGACTACACTAATTTTTTTGGGTTTTAAAATTTTGAAACAGGAAAATAAACTAAACGAGATATAAAGCAAGCAAGACAAAAACAAAGTAAAGAGATTGAGAGTATGAGACTCCCCTTGCTGTAGCTCCAAAGTCCCTGGCAACGGCGCCAAAAAAGAGCTTGCTACTGTATTAAAATAATTTGGGTGGTGCCCCAAGCGAAGGCGGAATTGGAGCTAGTATCAGTTTTCCCTCGTTTAACGAACCGAGGTTTATCGAACCAGTAGGACTTTGAAATCAACAACGAGGTGAATGTTGAATATCTCTGGTGCTTGACCTTCAACAGACGTGGACCTGCACACACTCACTAGTAGGAAAAAGCCTACCACTGGCGAACCAAATTCGGCTACCGCTGGCGAACTGGTGGTTCGCCAGTGGTACTATCGCCAGGGGTAACAGCTTACCACTGTCAAACATCATGTTCGCCAGCGGTAAGTGAGATACCACTGGCGAACTAGTTACATGTTCGCCAGCGATTGACCTTACCACTGGCGAACAAGAACCTGTTCGCCAGTAATATATATTTCTGCTTTTAAAATAAAAGTAGAAATGTATTACAGCAATATATATACAGCAAAATTCATATTCCAGCAGTATATATAGAAAAATATTGGACAAACCAGTACAAAACTACAAATACACAATTTTCAAAACAGTATAAGTAGCATACAACCAAGTCCGTCTACTTGACTATTTGTGCATATCACAAGCTAATACATAAAGCTCTGAAATTAACTTCGACCAGTTCCTGAGCCGCGGGGTGCTGAGCCGCCGACGCTGTGCATCCAAAGAGAAGGAAACCTCACAGGGTCATAGCTCACGTGAGAAGGAACCCTCTGAAGAAACGACCACCTACTGTCATACTGACTATCCAATAGATACATGTAGCGACGGACGTGCTCATCCTCCTCCCTGATACGGCGACGTACCACCTCCTCGAGGGCCGGCTCTCTCTGCACCGAGTGTGGCCCACGCGACTGCCACCACAGAAGATCCGAGTCGACAACGTCACCCGGATTCCTCACCATGTTGCGCGTCCCGGACATCGCCCCTCTGGTCCAACATGGACATCGTCGCCGAGAACACCTAAGTCAAAAACGCCTAAGTCAAAATTTTGATACAAAAGTAATATTAAAATTTATGAAATGTGAGAAGTTAACAATGGAAAGCCTCATATATCATTGCCGTGCAAAACAAGGCAAAAAGAGTGTCTACAAGACCATGTATTAATACGAACACTCCAATTATATATACTACAAGGCATTGTAGACACTCTCTTTGCCTTTACCGTGGCATAGTTTAAATCAACGGCTTTGTCAATTCATAGAGAAGAAACAAAATGATTCGAGTTTATGCCTCATACATAGATTGGACACACATTGATCAGGAACGGGGCAAGCGGACCAAGTAAGAGTATGCACAAGATGTTTATTTGCGCATATCACAAGGTCCGCTAGCACCTCCCTGAATCACATAGTGTGCCACAACATTTTAATCATCGGCATTCGAAAAGAGAGAGAAAAAAACAAAAATGATTTCGGATTTGTGCCTCATACATATTTAAATTGGACACACATTTCAGAGACGGATCAAGTGAACCAAGTAGAATGCACAAAATGTTTATTTGTGCATATCACAAGGTTCACTAGCTCCTCCCTGAATCATACAGTGTCACAACATTTTAATCATCGGATTAGACGAAAAAGACAAAACAAAATAAAATGACTTAGATTTTGCGCCTCATACTTAGGTCGGACACACAAGTAGACCTGCAGGATCTCGTGAGCCAAGTATGATGCACAAGACTTGGTACTTGTGCATATCACAAGGCTCACAAGACCTCCAGGCATACAACCTAGTGCCACAACATTTTAATCATCGGCTTTCGAAGAAACAGACAAAACAAAATAAAAATGACTTAGATTTTGCGACTCATACTTAGGTCGGACACACAAGTAGACATGCAGGATCTTGTGAGCCAAGTATGATGCACAAGACTTGGTACTTGTGCATATCACAAGGCTCACAAGACCTGCAGGCCTACAACCTAGTGCCACAACATTTTAATCATCGGCTTTCGAATAAACAGACAAAACAAAATAAAAATGATTTAGATTTTGCGCCTCATACTTAGGTCGGACACACAATTAGTAGCCCTGAAGGATCGGCGGAGCCAAGTAGGATGCACACGCCTTGTACTTGTGCATATCACAAGGCTCCGCAGACCTTCAGGGTTACCACATAGCGGCACAACATTTTTAATCATCGGCACACACACAAGCAACCCTAAATAGCTCATCGACCATAATAAAACAATGCAATAAAACATTATTTACAATTATTTAAAGTTGGACAAAATGCTAACATAATGGCATGTAGGAGCATGCTAAGACAAATTGTAGAACAAAGCATCTGCCCATACACACACAAATAGAAAGAAGTGCTAATAAATATTACAATACAAATAGGAGGTTATTTTTTTAGTGGAGTACAATACAAATAGGAACTTTTCCTTTGCAGGCTGGATTCTCCTAAGATGCACAGGAATCAAACAATCTGGTCTGACCTCTTTTTTTCTTTTCTTTGCGAGGAACGAGGCATATCATTGGTGGTGCTGAGTTAACCCTGCTGCAGCATGGGCACAAACACCACTTAATGCTGCTCCCTTCCTTATTATTTATGCTAATCAAGTTCCTCCACTTTCAGTTCCTACATTTCAAACGACAACCAAAGGAAACATTCCTCTACTCTTTGGTTTCCAGTTGCATTCCTATCCTGTTCTCATGACTATTCCTATTCCTGCATTCTAAATCCTACGAATCAAAGGAGGCCGAAATATGCTCACCTTGAAGAGACGAGGGCGGCGGCGATGGGGAGAGGAGGGCGGAGACAGGAGGAGGAGGACGGCGGAGGCGGTGGCGGCGATGGCGACGGGGAGAGGAGGACAGCGACGGGGAGAGGAGGACGGCGCCGGGGAGAGGAGGACGGCGACGGGGAGAAGAGGACGGCGGTGGCGGTGGCGAAGGGAGAGGAGGACGGCGATGGGAGAGGAGGACGGCGGTGGCAGCGGCGACGGGGAGAGGAGGAGCGCGGGCGCGTGTGAGAGGAAAAATGGTGGGATGGGATCAAGCTCGACCGGTCTGCGCGCTAGCTATACTGCTACTAACTACTGCTGGCGAACAGGGTCAACGGTTCGCCAGCGGTACTTAACTTACCACTGGCGAACCACTCAGACCGTTCGCCAGTGGTAGGTGGCCCGTTAGGGTTTGCCCGAACCCGCGCTTACCACTGGCGCATTGCGTGCACTGTTCGCCAGTGGTACTCGCCTTACCACTGGCGAACAGGAAATCATGTTCGCCAGTGCTATTACCCGCTGGCGAATGTGATTTCCAGGTTCGCCAGTGAGGCCCCGGCGGCTATAGCCCTTTTCCTACTAGTGACTCAACCAAAATACTTTGCCCCCAATGGCGGAAAGGTTGTCAATCTTTCCAGTCTCGCAGAAAACAAAGCGGTTAATTGTATGATGAGATAAAATATGAAAAGTGACCAGAGGAGTAATGATGATTAAAAGCAAGTAAATAAGGTTGTAAACAATGTAAAAAGATGGACTAGGGGCCATGGGTTCACTAGTGGATTCTATCAAGTAAATAAAATATGCATGTGATGGGTGAACGAATTACAGCTAGGCAATTGACAAGATCATGACACAAACCCAATTTAGCTATGACAAAAAGCACATGATAATATTTATGGAGGCATCACGACAAGGAACAAAAACCGTTGAGTCCAACTGCGTCTTTGTCTAAAAAGTCCACTATGGGATCGCTATCCAGCATGTCACCCAACGGTATTAAGTTGCAAGCAACAGACAATTGCATTAAGTAAAGTGCATGAAGTAAGCAATACTAATATCAAAAGAGACATTAACACCTCTGTTTTACCCTTAGTAGCAACAACACACCCTCGCCCTTAGACGTTTCTGTCACTCGTGCCCAGGAACAAAACTCTCTCTTGGAGATACACACAATCACTTGGCCAAAGTAACTACGCACATCGCAGCGAATGCAAGAACATAAATTACTCATATAAGAATCATGCACAATCTGAACATAACTTCATAATCCATCGGATCCCAGCAAACACATCACATAGCATTACACTAATCGATCTTGATCATGTTAGGCAGCTCACAAGATCATAAGACATGAAGCACAAGAGAGAGACTACCAACTAGCTACTGCCATGGACCCGTAGTCTAAGGTGAGACTACTCACAAATCATCCCGGAGGAAGGCATGACGATGAAGAGCCCTCCGGGATCGATCTCCAGTCCGGCAGAGTGTCGGGATCAGCTTCAGATTGGAACCCAAACTAGGGTTTTCTGTGACGGCGCGTCGGGGTCGAGTTTCTGGAAAATAATCGCCGCCCTCACGTTTTTAGGTTATTTCTGATTTTATATGCGTCGGAGGGGGCCGAGGAGACTCCCCAGGAGCAAGGGCGGGCCCCACCCGCGGGTCCCAGGGGGGCCGCGGCAGGCACCTGCCTGTCATCCCTGGGTGGCCCACCAGGCCGCCCTTCGGTCTTCTGGTGTCTTCCATCAAATAAAAATTCCCCGTAAATTTTCGTCCAATTCCGAGAATATTTCTAGAAGTAAATTTCTGAAATACAAAAACAACAAAAACAGGGAACTGGCACTTGGCATCTTGTCAATAGGTTAGTCCGACAAAATGCATAAAAATGGTATAAATGACAGTAAAAACATGTGACAATATCACAAAACTAGCATGGATCACTCAAAAATTATAGATACGTTTGAGACGTATCATATACCGAAACCCTTATATATATGGGGGGGGGGGGGGATGAAGATGTAGTATGTGTATACACATTGTCTTGAGAAACAATAAACACTAAAACTAATTTAAAGAATAAATATAAGTACTAAAATGAGTATAATAGGAAGGAATAAAAAAATCGTCAAAGCACACGGCAAATGAAAGCCACACAGCAAAGGAATATTTGCCGTGCTCTACTCTTGCCGTGCGCCATC